>JAKWBO010001396.1:0-14588 GCA_034336685.1 Luscinia luscinia
CCGGATGGCACAGCCCTGCCCTTGCTTCCCAACACAGCAGGAAAAACAAACAAACAAACCCGGATGGCACAGCCCTGCCCTGGCTTCCCAACACAGCAGGAAAAACAAAAACAACAAACCCGGATGGCACAGCCCTGCCCTTGCTTCCCAACACAACAGGAAAAACAACAAACAGACCCGGATGGCACAGCCCTGCCCTTGCTTCCCAACCCAACAGGAAAAACAAACAACAAACCCGGATGGCACAGCCCTGCCCTTGCTTCCCAACACAAAAACAAAAACAAACCCGGATGGCACAGCCCTGCCCTTGCTTCCCAACACAGCAGGAAAAACAAACAAACCCGGATGGCACAGCCCTGCCCTTGCTTCCCAACACAACAGGAAACAAAACAAACCCGGATGGCACAGCCCTGCCCTTGCTTCCCAACACAACAGGAAAAACAAACAAACAAACCCGGATGCTGGATCGCTGCCACCGCCGCCTTTCTGGTTTTTTCTCCTTTTTTTTATTATTTTTTATGATTTTTTATTATTATTTTTATTTTTTTAATGTGTTTTTTTTAGAAACACAAATTGCAGGGACTTTGCTGCCTTAGCTGAGAATTGGGGCAGGAATTGCACAAAATCATCCTTTGTGGCTTTTTTTTTTTTGGTTTTTTGTTGTTGGTTTGGTTTTTTGGTTTTTTTTTTGGGAGGGGTGGTTTCCCAAACCAGAAACAGCTGGGAAAAAACCCACCCCAAAAGAAGCCAAAAGTGTGGGAATCCTGGAGCTGCCTTCAGCCTCACACCCTCTGTTTTAAAGGAGCATCCCTCCAGCAGAGGGAGGGTTTTTTTGGAAGACAAATCCTTCGTTTACATCATTTTTTTGTGGATCTCAGTGTGTTTTTCAGGGTTGGGTCTTTGCCTTATGCTGGGGAAAATTTAAAAAAAAAAAAAAATAAAAAAAATAAAAAGGGACTTGAAAGTGCCCAGCTCTCCCCACATGAGCCAAAATTCCCACCCTGGGACAGCAAAATTCCTGTTGCTAAAACGTGACAAATCCCTCTGGGGGTTGGTTGTCTTTTTGTTTTTTAATTTTTTTACTGATTTCTACATTTTCCTGTACTGATTCTGTAAAATATTCAGCTCAAATTGAAGAATTTTTGCACAACCTTTGGCCACTTTTGTACGTTTTCCTTATTTAAAGGTAGGACACGGAGTCTTTTGATGTGATTTATGCCTCAGATCTCTTCCCTCTTTTTTGTCCTTAACTTTTTTTGTGGATATGAGATATCTCTTGGAATATAAAGTTTTTAATCCATTGTGTACAATTCCCTCAGTAGCCCAGGTGTGTTTCACAAGGGAGTGAAGGTGAGAAGAGCTCCCAAACCTGATCTATCAGAGGCCAAAAAAATCCCTTTTCTATCCTACCTCTCGCCCAGCCTTTAAAACAAAAAAAAACCCATAAAAAACTCACAAAAATGGAAAAAAATATTAAAAACTTTTTTTTTAAAAAAGAGAAAAATGAAAAAACTGAGGTGCTTGTGTGTGTTGTGTTTTGTCAGGTGTGGGACAGGTGGTGGTGCTGTGGGGTTGAGAGGGGTGGGTGGAGCTGGGGGGATTTTAGTGGGGGAAAGGAGCGGAATTTGGGGGAGAAAGGTAAAAATTGGGGGGAGAAAGGCGACATTTGGGGGAAAAGGCGAAATTTGGGGGAGGAAAGGCGAAATTGGAGGATTCTCGCCGCTGAGGCTGATGGGAGTTGTAGTTCAAAAGCGTGGGCCCTTTAGCACATCCTTGGACTACAACTCCCAGCAGCCCTCGCGGTGCACCACGTGGTACCAGCGGACCAATAGGAGCGCACCGGTGGCGGAAGTGGAGCCCCCCTCACGGCGCTCCCGGTGGCGGTAACGGGGCGCAGGTACCGGGGCGGGCTGAGGTGACGTCAGAGGCCGCGAGGGATGCTGGGAAACCCCGGGAGACGCCGGTGAGGGGGGGGCGAGACCCCCCGGGTCTGGCCGTGAGGGGAGCTGGGACCTGGTGGTGAGGGGAGAGACCCCCGGGCCTGGCCGTGAGGGGAACCGGGACCTGGTGGTGAGGGAGAGAGAGACTCCCGGGCCTGGCCCTGAGGGGAGAGACCCCCGGGGCTGGTGGTGAGGGAGAGACCCCTCGGGGTTGGCCGTGAAGGGAGCCGTGGCCTCGCCGTGAGGGGAGAGACCCCAGGTCTGGCCCTGAGGGAACCCCGGGTCTGGCCGTGAGGGAACCCCGGGTCTGGCCCTGAGGGGACCCCGGGTCTGGCCGTGAGGAGAGCCGGGACCTGGTGGTGAGGGAGAGAGACCCCGGGCTGGCCGTGAGGGGACCCCGGGACTGGCCCTGAGGTGACCCCAGGTCTGGCCCTGAGGAGAACATGGGGACCAGGAGAGGGACGGGGCTTGGTGGGACTCGGGCTGAGGAGAAGAGGCTCCCCAGAGGGACAGGAGGGGGACGCCATGTGGGAATCGGGCTCTGCTCCCAGGGAACAAGTGACAGGAGAAGAGGGAACGGGCTCAGGCTGTGCCGGGGGATTTGGGTTGGATTTTGTGGAGATTCCTTTGTGGAAAAGGTTGTCGTGCCCAGGCCAGTGGCAGTCCCCATCCCCAGTTTATCCGTGCCTGTGGTGGCCCTGGCCGTGCTGGACCCGGTGATCCTGAAGCTCCTGTCTTCCCAAAACGTCCCCATGAGATGTGACACGAGCAGCGCTGCCACCTCTGCCCAGTGTCCCCCGTACCCTGAGGCACACAGTGCCAGCCCCGTGTGGCCTCTCACACCTGCCCCGGTGCCCCACAAGCTCCTGGGCAGGGTTTGGTGGCGCTGGGAGCTCACAGGGAACCCTCAGTGTCACACTGGGGCAGGGACAGGGCACAGGGGACGTGTGGCAGGGCTGAAGTCACTGTCCTGGGCAGTCAGAGTGCTGCAGGGTCCCAGTGTGGGCCCCCACGAGGGAATTGCCCCATTCCTGCCCCATTTCTGCCCACAGTTCCTCTTTTCTGGGGCTGGACAGACGCTGGCAGGGTGGCACAAGGAGCAGGATGGGTGGCACAGGGACAGACAGTGGCCATTGAGGTGGCACAGGGAATGTCAGGGCAGCATAGGAATTCTCATGGTGGCACAGGGACAGACAGTGGCTGTTGGGGTGGCACAGGGACCGGGCAGAAGTGGCTGTCAGGATGGCACAGGGACTGTCAGGATGGCACAGGGAGGTGCTGGGGTGACCATTGGAGTGGCACAGAAGTGTCAGGGTGGCACAGGGACAGACAGTGGCCGTTGGGGTGGCACAGGGACCGGGCAGAAGTGGCTGTCAGGATGGCACAGGGACTGTCAGGGATGGCACAGGACTGTCAGGATGGCACAGGGACTGCTGGGGTGACCATTAGGGTAGCACGGGGATCAGATGGGCTGGCACAGGGACTCTGAGGGTGGCCATTGAAGTGGCACAGGAACCAGAAGGGGTGGCAAGGGACTGTTGGGGTGGCACAGGGATCAGATGGGATGGCACAGGTACTGTTGGGGTGACCACTGGGATGGCACAGGGACTGTCAGGATGGCACAGGGAGTGCTGGGGTGACAACTGGGGTGGCATAGGGACTGCTGGGGTGACACAGGTACTGCTGGGGTGACCATTGGGGTGGCACAGGGACTGTCAGGATGGCACAAGGGCTGCTGGGGTGACACAGGGACTGCTGGAGTGCTGGGACACCCACAAGGGCTGTTGGGTGACCCGGGCTGGCACAGCCTGTCAGGGTGGCATAGGGCTGCTCAGGGTGACCCCTGGGGTGGCACAGCCTGTCAGGATGGCACAGGGACTCTCGGGTGACCCCTGGGGTGGCACAGCCTGTCAGGATGGCACAGGGACTCTCAGGGTGACCCCTGGGGTGGCACAGCCAGTCAGGATGGCACAGGGACTCTCAGGGTGACCCCTGGGGTGGCACAGCCTGTCAGGATCGCACAGGGACTCTCAGGGTGACCCTGGGCTGGCACAGCCTGTCGGGATGGCACAGGGACTCTCGGGGTGACCCCCTGGGGTGGCACAGCCAGTGAGGATGGCACAGGGACTCTCAGGGTGACCCCTGAGGTGGCACAGCCTGTCAGGATGGCACAGGGACTCTCGGGGTGACCCTGGGGTGGCACAGCCCGTCAGGATGGCACAGGGACTGTCGGGTGACCCTGGGCTGGCACAGCCCGTCGGGATGGCACAAGGGCTGTTGGGTGACCCTGGGCTGAGCCCTGTCATGCCCTGTCCCAGCAGCTCACCCTCTCTCCCCAGCTCCATGGACCCGTGCCCGGGCCGCCCCAAGGCCCCGTCCTTCCTGTCGGACCTGGGCAAGGCCACGCTGCGGGGCATCCGCAAGTGCCCGCGCTGCGGCACCTACAACGGCACGCCGGGGCTCAGCTGCAAGAACAAGAGCTGCGGCGCCTTGTTCGCGCGGGCTCCCGCCGCCAGCCCGGCGCCGACGCCGTCGCGCCTGCTCACCGGCTCGCCCGGCCAGCTCTACTCGGTGCGCCAGCGCGAGCAGCGCTGCTTCGTGGAGCTGGGCGTGGCGCAGACGGCCATCCAGACCCCCGAGGGCACGCTGATCACCCAGCTGAGCTCCGGCCGCTGCCACGCGCTCGCCTGCGCCCAGGGCGGCGGCCGACAAGCAGTGCCAGCACCTGAAGCTGGCGCTGGGCTGCCAGGCCGAGGCCACGCCGCTGCCGCTCAAGAGCTCGGTGCTGGGCACGGTGCAGGCGCCCGCCGAGGCCAAGCAGAGCCTGTGGGAGCTGGCCACCGAGCCCACGGGGCCGCTGGTGCAGCGGGTCAGCAAGAGCGTGCTGGTGGTCAAGTGTAAGGCCAGCCAGAGGCACAGCCTGGGCTACCTGCACGCCAGCTTCGGCCAGCGGCGCTTCTCCTGCGCCTGCCGCGCCCCAGGCACGGCCACGCCAAGGGGGACGACGAGGAGGAGGAGGAGGAGGAGCAGGAAGAGGCGCCCCCACGCGCTGCATCCACTTCCTGGCCTGCATCTGCGCCTTCGCCAGCGACGACAGCCTGGCCCAGGAGTTCTCCACTTCCTGGCCTCCGACGCTGCTGGTGGGAGCGGGCAGGGCTTGGGGGCTCGGGGGCTGGGGCACCCTGAACCAGCAGCCATTGCAGGGTTCCCGGTCACTGGGGGCTGGCTTTGTGTCAGAGATCCGTGGGGAGCGATTCACACTGCCGTGCAGCCGGCTCCTGCCTGGGAGGGAGCAGCTCCAATGGGAGCTGGGGGACAGCCCACGGGATTGGGGTCCCTTTCCTGGGCTGGAAACTGAACCCCTTCCCAGAGCAGCCTCTGGGCTTCATTCCCTAAACCCTCCCACAGCAGGAATATCTGGGGTTCATTCCCTAAGTACCTCACACAGCAGGAACATCTGGGGTTCATTTCCCTAAAACCACAGCAGGAACATCTGGGGTTCATTCCCCTAAACCCACAGCAGGACTATCTGGGGTTCATTCCCCTAAATCCCTCCCACAGCAGGGATATCTGGGGTTCATTCCCCTAAATCCCTCCCACAGCAGGGATATCTGGGGTTCATTCCCCTAAATCCCTCCCCCAGCAGGGATATTTGGGGTTCATTCCCCTAAACCTACAACAGGAATATCTGGGGTTCATTCCCCTAAATCCCTCCCACAGCAGGAATATCTGGGGTTCACTCCCCTAAACCCACAGCAGGAATATCTGGGGTTGATTCCCTCTGGCCCCCCTCCCACAGCAGCAGCATCCATTAAGGGGGCTCTGCACCCCAAGAGCTGCACCTCAGTAACCCCACACAGTGCAAGGTGAAAACCCTTTGGAGTGGGATAAACCCCCTCCCCTCCAAGGAGCGTCCTGGGAGGGTGGGGGTTCCCTGGGGACGTTTGGGGTGTGCTGGGGGTCCCTGTGTCGCTGTGGTTGGGATGTCCTTAGGGACAGACCTTGTGTCCCCAGGTCTGAAGGGGACGGTGGTCCCACAGCTGCTGCGCGGCCCCAGCCCGGCAGGCTCTCGGGGGACAGCTGCTGCCAGGGCCAAGAGGAGGAGGAAGGACCTGGCAGGTGAGTGTCCTGGGGAGGGCTGGGGTAGAATCCCCCAGGGCAGCTCCTGGGGGCACATCCAGCTGTGGAACCTCCAGAGCAGCTCCATGGGGTCAGATGCAGCTGTGGAAGCTCCAGAGCAGCTCCAGATGTTGAGCTCTGGGATTTATGCTCCATGGGATTAGATCCAGCTGCTGGAACTTCTGGAGCAGTTCCATGGGGTCAGATCCAGCTGTGGAACCTCCAGAGCAGCCCCAGCTGTTGGGGTTTGGAGTGGATGGGAGCTGGAATCCCCCAAGGGCAGCTGCATGGGCTCAGATCCAGCTGTGGACCTCGGGAGCAGCTCCAGGTGTTAAGAACTCCCCTGCCCAGCCCGTGGGGGTCGCTGGGGGTGTTCAGGGGTGAAGGCCCAGGGCAGGGCGGTGCCAGGTGCCCCCGGGGCTGTGGGTGACAATCCCTCCCTTTGTCCCTCCCCCAGGGCCGCAGGGCCCCGGGCCCCTCCTCGCTCCAGACCCGGCTCAGCCCGGCCCCAGGAGGAGTGGCCTGAGGAAGCCCCCGGTCACCTCCTCACCCTCCTCCTCCTCGCTGAAGAGACACGGTGAGCCCCATTCCCATGTCCCTTCCCTGTAGGCTGTCCCCAGATGTCCCCGTCCTTGCAGTGTCACAGAGCTCGGGGGTGATGTTCGGGACAGGTGACATTCCCATGTCCCTCCCTGTCCCTGCAGGCTGTCCCCAGGTGTCCAGGGGGGCTGGGCAGTGTCACAGAGCTCTGGGGGTGATGTTTAAAACAGGTGACATTGCACTGTCCCTTCCCTGTCCCTGCAGGCTGTCCCCAGGTGTCCAGGGGGCTGGGCAGTATCACAGCTCTGGGGCTGAGGTTTGGGGCAGGGTGACATTGCACTGTCCCTTCCCTGTCCCTGCAGGCTGTCCCCAGGTGTCCAGGAGTGACTGGGCAGTGTCATAGAGCTCTGGGGGTGAGGTTGGGGACAGGTGACAGTCCCATGTCCCTTCCCTGTCCCTGCAGGCTGTTCCCAGGTGTCCAGGGGGCTGGGCAGTATCACAGAGCTCTGGGGGTGAGGCTGGGGACAGGTGACATTCCCATGTCCCTCCCTTCCCTGCAGGCTGTCCCCAGGCTCTGGATGAGTCCCAGGTGTCGCTGTCCTTCCAGGAGTGGCTGGGCAGTGTCACAGAGCGCATCCACCAGACCATGCACTACCAGTTTGAGGGTGAGTCCGGCTGCAGCACGTGCATTCTGCCCTGGCAGCTTTCACTGGGTTTGCTCCTGGGGGGGATTCTGTCCCTCTGTCCTGCTCAGGTGAGACCCCACCTGCAGCTGGGGGGGTCCCAGAGTGCAGAGGAGGCCACAGAGCTGCTCCAAGGGCTGGAGAAACTCTGGAGGCAGGCTGGGAATGTTCACCTGGATCCAGAGAGAGCTTCCAGCACATTCCAGAGCCTGAAGGGGCTCCAGGAGAGCTGGAGAGAGGCTGGGGACAAGGGATGGAGGGACAGGACACAGGGAATGGCTTCCAGTGGGAAAGGGAGATTTAAATGGGATTTGAGATGGAATGAGGGTGGGGAGGGGCTGGATGGGATTCCTAGAGGAGCTGTGGCTGTCCTGGACCCCTGGAAGTGTCCCAGGCCAGGCTGGAGCACCTGGGACAGGGGGAGGTGGGATTTGGGGCCATCCCAACCCAAACCATGCCAGCATTCCATGCTTCCCAGGCCCCTCTGCTCTTTGGGGGACATTTTGGGAACACTTTTGATGCCATTTTGGAAGACTCAGTGTCATTTTGGGAATGCTGTCCATTTTTGGGAGCAGTTTGGTGCCATTTGGGAACACCTTTGATGGCATTTTGGGCACGCCACGTCCCTTTTTGGGAACACCTTTGGTGCCATTTTGGGAACACTGGGTCCCTTTTTGGGAACACCTTTGGTGCCATTTTTGGTGCTGCTGTGTCCCTTTTTGGGGACCATTTTGGGAACACTTTTGATGCCATTTGGGAAGACTTGGAGCCATTTTGGTAACACTCTGTCCCTTTTTGGGAATACTTTTGGTGCCATTCAAGAAACACTGTGTCCCCTTTTGGGGATGGTTTGGTATCTTGGGGATACTTTTGGTGCAGTTTTGGGAAGAGTTTTGGTGCCATTTTTGGAAACACCATGTCCCTTTTTGGGAACACTCTTGGTGCCATTTTGGGGAACACTTTTGGTGCCATTCAGGGAACCCTGTGTCCTTTTTGGGGATAATTTGCTGTCTTTTGGGGATACTTTTGGTGCTGTTTTGGGAAGACTTTTGGTTTCATTTGGGGAACACTGTGTCCCTTTTTGGGTACACTTTTGGTGCCATTTTGGCAGTTACTTTTGCTGCCATTTGTTAACACTTTTGGTGCCATTTTGGGAACACTGTGTGCATTTTTGGGAACACTTTTGCTGCCATTTGTTAACACTTTTGGTGCAATTTTGGGAACACTTTGGTGCCATTTTGGGAACACTGTGTCCATTTTTGGGAACACTTTGGTGCCATTTTGGGAACACCGTGCCTCTCTTTGGGAACACTTTGGAGCCATTTTGGGAACACTTTGGGTTCCATTTTGGGAACACTGTGTCCATTTTTGGGAACACTTCTGGTGCCATTTTGGGAACACGGTTTTTGGGAACACCCCATCCTCACCATCCATGCCTCTCACCCCCAATGTCACCATCCCCTCCCAGTGACCAGATCCTCCAAATCCCAGCCCTTTCCCTGGCAATTCAACCACTGCTGATCCCACGAGCCACAGGGACACTTTGGGGTGAGAATTTGGGACCCCCAGCCCCTTCCCTGACCCCTGTGTGCCCCTCCAGGCCACCCAGAGCCGCTGGTTTTCCACATCCCCCAGTCCTTCTTCGAGGCTCTGCAGCAGCGCATCTCCAGCGGCAGCGGCAAGAAGAGGCTGCCCAACTCCACCACGGGTGAGGAGAAGGGGGAAACAGGGGAAAACCCCAGGGAAACCCCAGGAAAACAGGGGAAAACGCTGGGAAAACAGGGAGAAACCCCGGGGAAACAGGGAAATACCCTGGGAAAACAGGGAGAAATGCCAGGAAACAGGGAAATACCCGGGAAAACCCCAGGGAAACAGGGAAATACCCTGGGAAAACCCCAGGAAAACAGGAAAACACCCGGGAAAACCCCAGGAAAACAGGGAAATACCCTGGGGAAACAGGGAGAAATGCCAGGAAACAGGGAAATACCCGGGAAAACCCCAGGAAAACAGGGAAACACCCCGGGAAAACCCCAGGGAAAACAGGGAAACACCCCGGGAAAACCCCAGGGAAAACAGGGAAATACCCTGGGAAAACAGGGAGAAATGCCAGGAAACAGGGAAAAACCTCAGGAAAAACTCCAGGAAAACAGGGGAAAACCTCAGGGAAACGGGGAAATACCCCAGGAAAAACTCCAGGGAAACAGGGAAAAACGCTGGAAAAACAGGGAGAAACCCCAGGGAAGCTGGGAAAAACCTCAGGGAAACAGGGAAATACCCTGGGAAACAGGGAAATACCCGGGAAAACCCCAGGGAAGCGGGAAACCCTGGGAAAACCCCAGGGAAACAGGGGAAACCCTGGGAAAACCCCAGGGAGAAATGCCAGGAAACAGGGAAAAACCTCAGGGAAAACTCCAGGAAAACGGGAAAACCTCAGGGAAACAGGGAAATACCCCAGGAAAAACTCCAGGAAAACAGGGAAAAACGCTGGGAAAATGGGGAGAAACCCCAGGGAAACAGGGAGAAACCTCAGGAAAAACTTCAGGAAAACAGGGGAGAACCTCAGGAAATACCTGGGGAAACAGGAAACCCCTGGAAAACTCAGGAAAACAGGGAAAAACGCTGGAAAAAGAGGGAGAAACCCCGGGGAAACAGGGAAAAACCCCAGAAAAACCCCAGGAAAACAGGGAAAAATGCTGGAAAAACAGGGAGAAATGCCAGGAAACAGGGAAAAACTTCAGTAAAAACTCCAGGAAAACAGGGAAAAACCTCAGGGAAACAGGGAAATACCCTGGGAAAAACTCCAGAAAAACAGGGAAAAATGCCAGGAAAACACAGAAAAAATCCTGGGAGAACAGGGAAAAACCCTGAGAAATGGGGAAAAAATCCCAGGAGAACAGGGAAAAACCCCAGGAAAACCCGCAGGAAACAGGGGAAAACTCCAGGAAAACAGGGAAAAAGAGAAAATCTGGGAAAACAGGGAAAAACGCCAGGAAAACACAGAAAAACCCCAGGAAAACAGGGGAAAACCCTGGAAAAGAGGGAAAAAACACGGGAAAACAGGGAAAAACCTCAGGGAAACAGGGAAATGTCCCAGGGAAACAGGAAAACCCCAGAGAAAACAGGGAAAAATCCCAGGAAAACAGGGAAAAACCTCATGAAAATGGAAAAAAAACCCAGGAAAACCCCACAGGGGAGTTCTGCACTGCCCAGAGGGTTCCTGGGTTTTTCTTGGCTGCTCTGCCCAGTGAGAAATGATGAGGGAAAAAATAAAGGGGGGGGAAAAGGGGTAGAAAAATAGAGGGGGAAACAATAAAGGGTGGAAAAATAAAGAGGGGGGAAAGAGGCAAAAAGGGAGGGAAAAGAGGTAAAATTGGAGGAAGATACAAAAGGAGGGAAAAGAGGCAAAAAAGGGAAAAGGCGAGGAAAAATAAGAGGGGGAAAGAGGTAAAAATGGGGAGAAAGAGACAAAAATGGGAGGGAAAAGAGGCAAAAAAAAGGGAGGGAAAAGAAGGAAAAAAGGGGAAAAGGAGAGGGCTTTAAAAGAAACAAAGAAAATTGAAGAGGGCTGATAAAGAGGGGAAAGAGCCAAGGGGCCGCAGCCCCGAGCCGCCCCGACCCCTCCCGCAGCCTTCGTGCGCAGGGACGCGCTGCCCTGGGCACCTTCTCCAAGTACACCTGGCACATCACCAACGTCCTGCAGGTGAAGCAGATCTTCGACACGCCCGAGGTAAGGCGGGACACCCCGGCAGGACACTCCCAGGCCTCCAGCCCGCGGGCCGGGCCTGAGCGCTCCCCGCCCCGTAGGTGCCGCTGGAGATCACCCGGAGCTTCGTGCAGAACCGCGACGGCTCCTACGAGCCCTTCCGCAGCCCCCGCGTGGAGGTGGAGAGCCTGGCCGAGGGCCACGAGAAACAGCCCCGCTGCGGCCCCTGGAGCTGCAGACCTTCCTCAAAGTCGGTGAGGCACGGGGAGCCCGAATCCCAGCGGGAGGGGCTTGAGGGACCCCAAAACAGCGCCAGGAAGGGCGGGGTGGGATCCTGAAACAGCCCCAAGGAGGGGCTGGGGGATCCTGAAACAGCCCCAAGGAGGGGCAGGGTGAGACCCAAAACACCCACTGGGAAGGGCACAGCATGACCCCAAAACAGCCCAGATAAGGGGCAGGGTGGGACCCCCAAACAGCCCCCAGAAAAGGCAGAGTGGGACCCCAAAACACCCTTTGGAAGGGCAATGAGGGGACCCCAAAACAGCCCCAAGGAGGGGCAGGGTGGGACCCCAAAATGCCGTCTGGGACAGGTAGAATGGGACCCCAAAACAGCCCCGGGAGGGCACAGCATGACCCCAAAACAGCCTCAAGGAGAGGCAGGATGGGACCCCAAAACAGCCCCAAGGAGGGGCAGGGTGGGATCCCAAAACAGTCCTGGGAAGGGCAGGGTGAGACCCCAAACAGCCCCCGCTACGGCCCCTGGAGCTGCAGA
Organism: Luscinia luscinia; assembly: GCA_034336685.1. NCBI lineage: Eukaryota > Metazoa > Chordata > Aves > Passeriformes > Muscicapidae > Luscinia > Luscinia luscinia. Next base: position 11,758 of record JAKWBO010001396.1, read on the forward strand.
CCTTCCTCAAAGTCGGTGGGGCACGGAGAGCCCAAATCCCAGCGGGAGGGGGGGCATGAGGGACCCCAAAACAGCCCCAGAAGGGCGGGGTGGGATCCTGAAACAGCCCCAAGGAGGGGCAGGGTGAGACCCCAAAACACCCACTGGGAAGGGCACAGCATGACTCCAAAACAGCCCAAATAAGGGGCAGGGTGGAACCCCCAAACAGCCCCCAGAAAGGGCAGGGTGGGACCCCAAAACACCCCTTGGAAGGGCAATGAGGGGGACCCCAAAACAGCCCCCGGAGGTCAGGGTGGGACCCCAAAACGCCCTCTGGGACAGGTAGAATGGGACCCCAAAACAGCCCGGGAGGGGCACAGCATGACCCCAAAACAGCCTCAAAGAGGGGCACGGTGGGACCCTAAAACAGCCCCTGGGAAAGGGAGGGTGGGATCCCAGAACAGCCCCAAGGAGGGCTGGGGGAACCCCAAATAGCCTCAAGGAGGGGCACGGTGGGATCCCAAAACGGCACCCAAAAAGGGGAGGGTGGGATCTCAAAACAACCCCAAGGAGAGGCAGGGAGGGACCCCAAAATACCCCTAGGGGGAACCGGGTGGGACCCCAAAACAGCCCCAGGAGGGGCACAGCGTGATCCCAAACAACCCCAGGGTGGGGTCCCGCAGAGTTGGGGGTGCAGGGGGTCCCTAGGGTGGGGTCCCGCAGAGTTGGGGTGCAGGAGGGCAGCAGGGGGTCCCCAGGGTGGGGTCCCACAGAGTTGGGGTGCAGGAGGGAAGCAGGGGTCCCTAGGGTGGGGTCCCACAGAGTTGGGGGTTCAGGAGGGAAGCAGGGGTCCCTAGGGTGGGGTTTCAGAGGGTTGGGGGTGCAGGGGGTCCCTAGGGTGGGGTCCCATGAGTTGGGGTGCAGGAGGGCAGCAGGGGGTCCCTAGGGTGGGGTCCCGCAGAGTTGGGGTGCAGGAGGGCAGCAGGGCTCCCCAGGGTGGGGTCCCACAGAGTTGGGGGTGCAGGAGGGAAGCAGGGGGTCCCTAGGGTGGGGTCCCGCAGAGTTGGGGTGCAGGAGGGCAGCAGGGCTCCCCAGGGTGGGGTCCCACAGAGTTGGGGGTGCAGGAGGGAAGCAGGGGTCCCCAGGGTGGGGTCCCACAGGGTTGGGGTGCAGGAGGGCAGCAGGGGTCCCTAGGTGGGGTCCCGCAGAGTTGGGGTGCAGGAGGGAAGCAGGGGTCCCCAGGCGGGGGTCCCACAGAGTTGGGGTGCAGGAGGGAAGCAGGGGTCCCTAGGGTGGGATCCCACAGAGTTGGGGTGCAGGAGGGCAGCAGGGGGTCCCTAGGGTGGGGTCCCACAGAGTTGGGGTGCAGGAGGGCAGCAGGGGGTCCCTAGGGTGGGGTCCCACAGGGTTGGGGGTTCAGGAGGAAGCAGGGCTCCCCAGGCGGGGGTCCCGCAGAGTTGGGGTGCAGGAGGGCAGCAGGGCTCCCCAGGCGGGGGTCCCACAGAGTTGGGGTTCAGGAGAGAAGCAGGGGGTCCCCAGGGTGGGGTCCCACAGGGTTGGGGGTGCAGGAGGAAGCAGGGGTCCCTAGGGTGGGGTCCCACAGAGTTGGGGTGCAGGAGGAAGTAGGGGTCCCCAGGCGGGGTCCCACAGAGTTAGGGTGCAGGAGGGCAGCAGAGCTCCCAGGGTGGGGTCCCACAGAGTTGGGGTGCAGGAGGGCAGCAGGGGGTCCCTAGGTGGGGTCCCACAGAGTTGGGGTGCAGGAGGGCAGCAGGGGTCCCTAGGTGGGGTTCCAGAGGGTTGGGGGCAGGGGTCCCTAGGGTGGGGTCCCGCAGAGTTGGGGTGCAGGAGGGCAGCAGGGGGTCCCTAGGGTGGGGTCCCACAGAGTTGGGGTGCAGGAGGGCAGCAGGGGGTCCCTAGGGTGGGGTCCCACAGAGTTGGGGTGCAGGAGGGCAGCAGGGGGTCCCTAGGGTGGGGTCCCGCAGAGTTGGGGTGCAGGAGGGCAGCAGGGGGTCCCTAGGGTGGGGTCCCACAGAGTTGGGGTGCAGGAGGAAGCAGGGGGTCCCTAGGGTGGGGTTCCAGAGGGTTGGGGTGCAGGGGGTCCCTAGGGTGGGGTCCCACAGAGTTGGGGTGCAGGAGGGAAGCAGGGGCTCCCCAGGGTGGGGTCCCACAGAGTTGGGGTTCAGGAGGAAGCAGGGGTCCCCAGGGTGGGGTCCCGCAGAGTTGGGGTGCAGGAGGGAAGCAGGGGTCCCCAGGGTGGGGTCCCGCAGAGTTGGGGTGCAGGAGGGCAGCAGGGGGTCCCTAGGGTGGGGTCCCACATGGTTGGGGGTTCAGGAGGGAAGCAGGGCTCCCCAGGCGGGGGTCCCGCAGAGTTGGGGTGCAGGAGGGCAGCAGGGCTCCCCAGGCGGGGGTCCCACAGAGTTGGGGTTCAGGAGAGAAGCAGGGGTCCCCAGGGTGGGGTCCCACAGGGTTGGGGGTGCAGGAGGAAGCAGGGGTCCCTAGGGTGGGGTCCCACAGAGTTGGGGTGCAGGAGGAAGTAGGGGGTCCCCAGGCGGGGGTCCCACAGAGTTGGGGTGCAGGAGGGCAGCAGAGCTCCCCAGGGTGGGGTCCCACAGAGTTGGGGTGCAGGAGGGCAGCAGGGGGTCCCTAGGGTGGGGTCCCACAGAGTTGGGGGTGCAGGAGGGCAGCAGAGCTCCCCAGGGTGGGGTCCCACAGAGTTGGGGTGCAGGAGGGCAGCAGAGCTCCCCAGGGTGGGGGTCCCGCAGGAGTTGGGGTGCAGGAGGGCAAGCAGGGCTCCCCAGGGTGGGGTCCCACAGAGTTGGGGTGCAGGAGGGCAGCAGGGCTCCCCAGGCGGG
>JAKWBO010001397.1:0-14588 GCA_034336685.1 Luscinia luscinia
GCATGTGTTACGTATGTTAACCTGGTACTGTGACAAGACTCCAGCACTCCCCACGCCCTGATGGCCCTTTGACCTCAAGATGTCAGTGTGCCCCAAACCCAAAACCCCGAGAGCCCAATCCTACACCCCAATCCTACACCCCAATCCTACACCCCAATCCTACACCCCAATCCCACACCCCAAGCCCACACCCCAGTCACTGCTCCAGGGACTCTAGAACTACCCCAGAGACCCCCAAATGTGCCCCAGAGACCCCAATCCCATACCCCATACCCCATATCCCATACCCTATATCCCATACTCCCATACCCCATATCCCATACCCCATACCCCATAATCTGTGCCCTCAATCCCATATCCTATATCCCATACCCCACATCCCATATCCCGTGCCCTATATCCCACAATCTCTGCCCCAATCCCACAATCCCATACCCCAATCCCATATCCCATACCCCATACCCCATATCCTATACCCCATATCCCATATCCCACACCCCAATCCCATACCCCATACCCCATATCCCGTGCCCCATATCCCATAATCTGTACCCCAATCCCATATGCCACACCCAAATCCCATACCCTATACCCCATACCCTATATCCTATATCCTATATCCCGTGCCCTATATCCCATATCCCATACCCCATATCCCATACCCCATATCCCGTGCCCCATATCCCATATCCTATATCCCATAATCTGTACTCCTATACCCTATATCCCGCGCCTAACCCCCGCTGTAGTCTCGCAGGCCGCGCCCCACTCCGCCCCGGGCGCCGCCCCGGTTTCCCATACCTAATCCCATATCCCATATCCTATATCCCATACCCAATCCCATATCCCATACCCCATAATCTGTACCCCATATCCCGTGCCCCATATCCCATAATCTGTACCCCATACCCCAAATCCCATACCCCAAATCCCATACCCTAAATCCTATACCCTATACCCTATACCCTAAATCCCAGGCTCCACACCTGCAACCCCTGCTGTGTCCCCAGCAGGTCGCGCTCTGCCCCCCGCTTGCCGCCTGGGGGTCCCATACCTAATCCCATACTCCTCAAATCCTATACCCTATAATCTGTGCCCCAATCCCATATCCCATATCCCATAATCTGTACCCCAATCCCATATCCTATACCCCATATCCTATACCCAATCCCATATCCTATACCCTATATCCTATACCCCATAATCTGTACCCCAATCCCATACCCCTATACCCCATATCCCGTACCCCAATCCCATATCCCACACCCAACTCCCCGCTCAGTGTCCTCGCAGGCCGCGCCCCCCGCCCCGCCCGGCGCCGCCTGGGGTCCCATACCCAATCCCATATCCCATACCCCATATCCCGTGCCCCATATCCGATAATCTGTGCCCGCAATCCCATACCCCAATCCCATATCCCTGTACTCCCAATCCCGTGCCTCACACCCAACCCCCGCTCGGTGTCCTCGCAGGCCGCCTGCCTGCAGCCGCGCTGATGCCGCCGCGGGGGTCCCATACCCAATCCTACATCCCATATCCCATAATCCGTATTTCAATCCCATACCCCATACCCCATATCCCGTGCCCCCATATCCCCTAATCCGCGCTCAACCCCGCCGGTGTCCCTGCAGGCCGCGCTCTCCGCCCGCCTTCGCCGCGGGGGTCCTATACCCAATCCCATACCCCATACCCCATATCCCATACCCCATAATTCCTATATCCTATACCTCATATCCCATACCCCATACCCCATATCCTATATCCTATACCCCTATACCCTATACCCCATACTCCCATAATCCGTACTCCAATCCCATATCCCGTATCCCATAATCTCTGCCCCAATCCCATATCCCACACCCCAACCCCGCTCGGTGTCCCTGCAGGCCGCGCCCCCCCAGCCTGCCGCCCTGGGGGTCCCATGCCCAATCCCATATCCCATAATCTGTGCCCCAATCCCATACCCCATACCCCAATCCCATATCCCACACCTCAACCCCCGCTCGGTGTCCCCGCAGGCTGCGCCCCCGCCCCCGCCGCTGGGGGTCCTGCTCTGTGCCCGCCCGCAGCCCCTGCAAGGGCTGGGGGCGCCGCCTGCGCAGCTGGGCCTGCCGCCTGCGCCCCCAGCGCCGGGGGGACCCGCGCTCAGGTACGGGGACCCTGAGTCCTGGGGCCAAACCTGTCTGTGTGCCCCTGTACCCCAAATCTTATCTGTGTGCATCCTGTGCACCCCAAATCTTATCTGTGCCCCTGTACCCCAAACCCTGTTTGTGTGCCCTGTACCCCAAATCCTGTCTGTGTGCAGCCTGTACCCCAAATCCTGTGTGTGTGCAGCCTGTACCCCAAATCCTGTGTGTGTGCCCCTGCACCCCAAACCCTGTCTGTGTCCATCCTGTGTACCCTAAATCTTATCTGTGTGCAGCCTGTACCCCAAATCCTGTCTGTGTGCCCCTGTACCCCAAATCCTGTGTGTGTGCAGCCTGTACCCCAAATCTTATCTGTGCCCCCTGTACCCCAAACCCTGTGTGTGTGCCCCCTGTACCCCAAATCCTGTCTGTGTGCAGCCTGTACCCCAAATCCTGTCTGTGTGCCCCTGTACCCCAAACGCTGTCTGTGTGCCCCTGTACTCCAAATCTTATCTGTGTGCCTCTGTACCCCAAATCTTATCTGTGCCCCCTGTACCCCAAATACTGTCTGTGCCCCCTGTACCCCAAACCCTGTCTGTGTGCCCCCTGTACCCCAAATCTTATCTGTGCCCCCTGTACCCCAAACCCTGTCTGTGTGCAGCCTGTACCCCAAATCCTGTCTGTGTGCCCCCTGTACCCCAAATCTTATCTGTGCCCCCTGTACCCCAAATCCTGTCTGTGTGCCCCCTGTACCCCAAATCTTATCTGTGCCCCCTGTACCCCAAATCCTGTCTGTGTGCCCCCTGTACCCCAAATCCTGTCTGTGCCCCCTGTGCCCCCAAATCCTGTCTGTGTGCCCCTGTACCCCAAATCTTATCTGTGCGCCCCTGTACCCCAAATCTTATCTGTGTGCCTCTGTACCCCAAATCCTGTCTGTGTGCCCCCTGTACCCCAAATCCTGTTTGTGTGCCCCTGTACCCCAAATCTTATCTGTGCGCCCCTGTACCCCAAACCCTGTCTGTGTGCAGCCTGTGCCCCAAATCCTGTCTGTGTGCCCCTGTACCCCAAACCCTGTCTGTGTGCCCCTGTACCCCAAATCCTGTCTGTGTGCCCCTGTACCCCAAATCCTGTCTGTGTGCCCCTGTACCCCAAACCCTGTCTGTGTGCCCCTGTACCCCAAATCCTGTCTGTGTGCCCCTGTACCCCAAATCCTGTGTGTGTGCCCCTGTACCCCAAATCCTGTCTGTGTGCCCCTGTACCCCAAATCCTGTTTGTGTGCACCCCTGTACCCCAAATCTTATCTGTGTGCACCCCTGTACCCCAAACCCTGTCTGTGTGCAGCCTGTACCCCAAATCTTATCTGTGCCCCCCGTACCCCAAATCTTATCTGTGTGCCCTGTACCCCAAATCTTATCTGTGTACACCCCTGTACCCCAAATCCTGTCTGTGTGCCCCCAGTACCCCAAATCTTATCTGTGCCCCCTGTACCCCAAACCCTGTGTGTGTGCCCCCTGTACCCCAAATCTTATCTGTGTGCCCCCTGTACCCCAAACCCTGTGTGCAGCCTGTACCCCAAACCCTGTCTGTGTGCCCCTGTACCCCAAATCTTATCTGTGTGCCCCTGTACCCCAAACCCTGTCTGTGTGCCCCCTGTACCCCAAATCTTATCTGTGTGCCCCTGTACCCCAAATCCTGTTTGTGTGCACCCCTGTACCCCAAATCTTATCTGTGTGCAGCCTGTACCCCAAATCTTATCTGTGCCCCTGTGCCCCAAATCTTATCTGTGTGTGCCCCCTGTACCCCAAATCCTGTGTGTGTGCCCCCTGTACCCCAAATCCTGTGTGTGTGCCCCTGTACCCCAAATCCTGTCTGTAGCGCCCCTGTACCCCAAATCCTGTCTGTGTGCCCCTGTACCCCAAATCCTGTCTGTGCGCCCCTGTACCCCAAAACCCTGTGTGTGTGCCCCTGTACCCCAAATCCTGTCTGTGTGCCCCCTGTACCCCAAATCCTGTCTGTGCGCCCCTGTACCCCAAATCCTGTCTGTGTGCCCCCTGTACCCCCAAATCCTGTCTGTGTGAACCCCTGTACCCCAAATCCTGTCTGTGTGCCCCTGTACCCCAAAACCCTGTCTGTGCCCCTGTACCCCAAATCTTATCTGTGCCCCCTGTACCCCAAATCCTGTCTGTGTGCCCCTGTACCCCAAATCCTGTCTGTGTGCCCCCTGTACCCCAAATCCTGTGTGTGTGCCCCTGTACCCCAAATCCTGTCTGTGTTCCCCCCTGTACCCCAAATCCTGTGTGTGTGCCCCTGTACCCCAAAACCCTGTCTGTGTGCCCCCCCTGTACCCCAAAACCCTGTCTGTGTGCCCCTGTACCCCAAATCCTGTCTGTGTGCCCCTGTACCCCAAATCCTGTCTGTGTGCCCCTGTACCCCAAACCCTGTCTGTGTGCAGCCTGTACCCCAAATCCTGTCTGTGTGAACCCCTGTACCCCAAACCCTGTCTGTGTGCCCCTGTACCCCAAATCCTGTGTGTGTGCAGCCTGTACCCCAAAGCCTGTGTGAACCCCTGTACCCCAAACCCTGTCTGTGTGCCCCCCTGTACCCCAAATCCTGTGTGTGTGCCCCTGTACCCCAAATCCTGTTTGTGCCCCCCTGTACCCCAAACCCTGTCTGTGTGCAGCCTGTACCCCAAATCTTATCTGTGCCCCCTGTACCCCAAATCTTATCTGTGTGCCCCCTGTACCCCAAATCCTGTCTGTGCCCCCTGTACCCCAAATCCTGTCTGTGTGCAGCCTGTACCCCAAATCCTGTCTGTGTGCAGCCCCCTGTACCCCAAATCCTGTCTGTGTGCCCCCTGTACCCCAAATCCTGTCTGTGCCCCCATGTACCCCCCAAATCCCATCTGTGCCCCCTTCTGTACCCCCATTTCACCCCCTGTACCCCCATTTCCCCCCCCCGTACCCCCATTTTCCCCTGTACCCCCATTTTTACACCCCGTACCCCCATTTCACCCCCCTGTACCCCCATTTCACCCCCTGTACCCCCATTTCACCCCCTGTACCCCCATTTTTCCCCTGTACCCCCATTTTCCCCCATACTCCCCATTTCCCCCAGTACCCCCATTTTACCCCCCGTACCCCCATTTATACTCCCACTGACCCCCCCGTCCCACAGAGGAGCTAGAGGAACTCGGGACCCCCCAAGGCGAGGGCACTGCCAGGTGGGTGTTGGGGACCCCAAAGTGCCCCAGGGACCCCCCAAAACCGCCTGTGGGACTCCCCAAAACCCACAGGGACCCTCAGTGTGCGCCTGGGACCCCAAAACTGCCACAGGGACCCCCAAAACTGCCTCAGAAACCCACAGGGACCCGCAGCCTGCACCTGGGACCCCAAAACTGCCACAGGGACCCCCAAACCGCCTGTGGGACTCCCCAAACCCACAGGGACCCCTAGCCTGCACCTGGGACCCCAAAACTGCCACAGGGACCCCCAAACTGCCCCAGAGACCCCAAATGTGCTTCAGGGACCCCCAAACTGCCCTTAAAGACCCCCAAAACTGCCCCAGAGACCCCAGAACTACCCCATAGATCCCCAAACTGCCCTGGGCACCCCCAAACTGCCCCAGGGACCCCAAATCTGCCCCAGGGACCCCAGAACTGCCCCAAGGAATCCCCAAAACTGTCCCAGGAACCCCAAAACCTGCCCCAGAGATCTCCAAACTGCCCCAAGGAATCCCCAAATCTGCCCCAATGACACCCCCAAACTGCCCCCTGGGGCCCCCCAAACTGCCCCAAGCACCCCAAACCTGCTCCAGGGACCCCAAAACTGCCCCACAGACACCCCCCAATCTGCCCCAGGGACCCCCCAAATCCATCCCAGGGACCCCAGAACTGCCCCCAGACACCCCGCATCTGCCCCAGGGACCCCTAAATCCGCCCCGGGGACCCCAGAACTGCCCCCTAGACCCCCCAGTCCGCCCCAGGGACCCCAAAACTGCCCCAGACACCCCCCAATCTGCCCCAGGGACCCCAGAACTGCCCCCTAGACCCCTCAAATCCATCCCAGGGACCCCAGAACTGCTCCACAGACCCCCAATCTGTCCCAGGGACCCCCAAATCCTGCCCCAGGGACCCCCAAACTGCCCCAAAGACCCCCAATCTGTCCCAGGGACCCTAAATCTGCCCCAGGGACCCCAAATCCGCCCCAGAGACCCCAGAACTGCCCCAAGGAATCCCCAAATCTGCCCCAATGACACCCCTAATCCGCCCCAGGGACCCCAGAACTGCCCCTAGACCCCCCAATCTGCCCCAGAGACCCCAAAACTACCCCAGACACCCCCAAACTGCCCCAGGGACCCCAGAACTGCCCCAAAGACCCCCAAATCTGCCCCAGGAACCCCAGAACTGCTTCCCCTAGACCCCCCAGTCTGCCCCAGGGACCCCAGAACTGCTCCCCAGACCCTCCCCCAATCCGCCCCAGAGACCCCAAAACTATCTCAGACACTCCCCTAATCTGCTCCCAGGGACCCCAGAACTGCTCCACAGACCCCCCAATCTGCCCCAGGGACCCCAGAACTGCTCCTAAAGACTCCCCAAATCTGCTCCAGGGACCCCAGAACTGCTCCCTAGACCCCTCAAATCCATCCCAGGGACCCCAGAACTGCCCCACAGACCCCCCCAATCCGCTCTCAGAGACCCCAAAACTACCTTTAGACACCCCCCAAACTGCCCCAGGACCCCCAATCTGCCCCCAGGGACCCCAGAATCAGCCCCACAGACCCCCCCCAATCCACTCCCAGAGACCCCAAACTACCCCTAGACACCCCCCAAACTGCTCCCAGGGACCCCAGAACTTCCCTCACAGACCCCTCAATCCGCCCCAGGGACCCCAACCCCCGAGCTCCCTCCTCCCCCACCTCCTGCTCACTTCCTCTCTCCTCCTCCTCCCCAGCCGCCCCCGAGGCCGAGGGCGATTGGGGGCCCCAGCTCGGGCAGCGAGAGCGGGGTTGGGACTCCTGCACTCCCTCGGAGCCCCCTGCTGCTGCCGGGGTCCCCGAGACCCCCCTGAGCAGCGACGGCGACTCGGGAGCCCGAGGACGAGGCGCTGCGGGAGCAGCCGCGGCGGCTGCGGGAAAAGTGAGCGCGGGCGGGGAGGGTCCTGCGGGGGTGCCGCGGGGATTGGGGGAGTTTGGGGTCCTGAGGGGTTTGGGTGGATTTAGGGGGTCCTGGAGGGATTTGGGGGGGATTTGGGGGCCTAGAGGGGTTTGGGGGGTCCTGAGGGATTTGGGGGTCCTGGAGGGGTTTGGGGGTCCTGGAGGGGTTTGGGGGATTTAGGGGGTCCTGGAGGGATTTGGGGGGGAGTTTGGGGGGCCTAGAGGGATTTAGGGGGGTCCTGGAGGGATTTCGGGGGTCCTGGAGGGGTTTGGGGGGATCCGAGGGGTTTGGGGGTCCTAGAGAAGTTTGGGGGGTCCTGGAGGGATTTTGGGGGGAGTTTGGGGGGTCCTGGAGAGGTTTGGAGGGATTTCGGGGGTCCTAGGGGGGTTTGGGGGGTCCTAGAGGGGTTTGGGGGTCCTGAGGGGTTTGGGGGGATTTGGGGTCCTAGGGGTTTGGGGGTCCTAGGGGGTCCTGGAGGGATTTGGGGGGTCCTGCGGAGTTTGGGGGTCCTGGAGGGATTTGGGGGGTCCTGGAGGGATTTGGAGCGATTTCGGGGGGTCCTGGAGGGGTTGGGGGGTCCTGGAGGGGTTTGGGGGCCTAGAAGGGTTTGGGGGCTCCTGGAGGGGTTTGCGGGGTTCCAGGGTGGTTTTGGGGGGATTTCGGGGGTCCTAGGGGGTTTGAAGGGATTTGGGGGCCTAGAGCGGTTGGGGGGTCCTAGAGGGGTTTGGGGGGGGACTTGGGGGTCCTGGAAAGGTTGAGGGGGTCCTGGAGGGTTTGGGGGGTCCTGGAGGGGTTTGGGGGGATTTGGGGGATCCTGGAGGGTTTTGGGGGAGTTTGGGGGTCCTAGGGGGTTTGGGGGGTCCTAGAGGGGTTTGGGGGGGAGTTTGGGGGGTCCTAGGGGGCTTGGGGGTCCTGGAGGGGTTTGGGGGATTTAGGGGGTCCTGGAGGATTTGGGGGTCCTGGAGGGGATTGGGGGTACTGCGGAGTTTGGGGGTCCTGCGGGGATTGGGGGGTCCTGGAGGGGTTTGGAGGAGTTTCGGGGGGGTTCTAGAGGGATTTGGGGGTCCTGTGAGGGCTTGGGGGTTCCAGGGTGGTTTTGGGGGGAGTTGGGGGCCTAGAGGGGTTAGGGGGTCCTGGATGGGTTTGGGGGGATCCGAGGGGTTTGGGGGTTTAGGGCGCCCCCAGACCCTCCCCAGGCACATCTGGACAATGCTGGAGCTGCAGGACTGGCAGTCTGGGGGGATTTTGGGGTCCCGAGAAGGGTTTTGGGGACGTTTCGGGGCTTGGAGGGCTTTGGAGAGACTTGGGAGGTTTTGGGGGTCCCGAGGAGGTTTGGGGATCTCTCTGTGCCCCCCCAGGCACATCCAGGAGGCGCTGAGCTGCACTGGTGACTCCTGGGGAATCTGGGGAGGTTTTGGGGTCCCAGGCGGGTTTTGGGGGTCCCGAGGAATTTGGGGAGGTTTTTGGGGTCCCAGGACGGATTTTGGGGGTCCCAGGGTGGATTTTGGGGGTCCCAGGGAGGATTTTTGGGGGTCCCGGGGAATTTGGGGAGGATTTTGGGGGTCCCAGGTCGGATCTGGTGCCCCCAGGCACATCCAGGAGGCGCTGGAGCTGCACTGGTGACTCCTGGGGAATCTGGGGAGGTTTTTGGGGTCCCAGGGCGGGTTTTGGGGGTCCCGAACGATTTTGGGGAGGTTTTTGGGGGTCCCGGGACGGATTTTGGGGGTCCGGGGACCGATTTTGGGGGTCCCAGGTCAGACCTGGTGCCCCCAGGCACATCCAGGAGGTTCAGGAGCCCCCAGTGCAGCTCCTGGGGGATGTTTTTGGGGGTCCCGAGGGAATTTGGGGGAGGATTTTGGGGGTCCCAGGTCGGATTTGGGGACCCCCAGGCACATCCAGGAGGCGCTGGAGCCCCCAGTGCAGCTCCTGGGGGAGATTTTGGGGGATCCCAGGGCGGGTTTTGGGGATCCCAGGGCGGGTTTTTGGGGGTCCCGGGGGAATTTGGGGAGGATTTTGGGGGTCCCGAGGGAATTTGGGGAGGTTTTTGGGGGTCCCAGGTGGATTTGGTGCCCCCAGACACACCCAGGAGGTTCAGGAGCCCCCAGTGCAGCTCCTGGGGAGGTTTTGGGGTCCCAGGCAGGTTTTGGGGGTCCCAGGGCAGGTTTTGGGGGTCCCGAGGGAATTTGGGGAGGTTTTGGGGGTTCCGGGACGGATTTTGGGGGTCCCAGGTGGGATTTGGTGCCCCCAGGCACATCCGGGAGGCGCTGAGCTGCACTGGTGACTCCTGGGGAATCTGGGGGTGTTTGAGGGTCCTGGGGATGTTTTTGGGGTCCCGGGGCGGGTTTTGGGGTCCGGGGAAATTTGGGGAGGTTTTGGGGGTCCCGGGACGGATTTTGGGGGTCCCAGAGCGAATTTTGGGGTCCCCAGGCACATCCAGGAGGCGCTGGAGCTGCACTGGTGACTCCTGGGGAATCTGGGGAGGTTTTGGGGGTCCCGAGGAATTTGGGAGGTTTTTGGGGTCCCGGGTCGGATTTTGGGGTCCCAGAGCGAATTTTGGGGGTCCCCAGGCACATCCAGGAGGCGCTGGAGCTGCACTGGTGACTCCTGGGGAATCTGGGGAGGTTTTGGGGTCCCAGGATGGATTTTGGGGGTCCCGAGGGAATTTGGGGAGGTTTTGGGGGTCCTGGGACGGATTTTGGGGGTCCCAGAGCGAATTTTGGGGTCCCCAGGCACATCCAGGAGGCGCTGGAGCTGCACTGGTGACTCCTGGGGGAATCTGGGGAGGTTTTGGGGATCCCAGGGCGGGTTTTGGGGGTCCCAGGGCGGGTTTTGGGGGTCCTGGGACGGATTTTTGGGGGGTCCCAGGGAATTTGGGGAGGATTTTGGGGGTCCCAGGGCGGATTTTGGGGTCCCAGGTGGGATTTGGTGCCCCAGGCACATCCAGGAGGCGCTGGAGCTGCACCTGGTGACTCCTGGGGAATCTGGGGGAGGTTTTGGGGTCCCAGGATGGATTTTGGGGGTCCCGAGGGAATTTGGGGAGGATTTTGGGGTCCTGGGACGGATTTTGGGGGTCCCAGAGCGAATTTTGGGGGTCCCCAGGCACATCCAGGAGGCGCTGGAGCTGCGGGCGCGGCAGGACCGTGAGCTGCGCGAGCTGCACCGGAGGCTCCGAGCCCTCAAGGAGGCGCGGGGGACCCCGAAATGGGAGAGGCGGCGGGACCCCGCCCAGCGCGGCTCTCGGGGGTCCCTCGCGGCGGCCTCGGGGCCCGGGCGCGAGGGAGGGCCGGGGCGTGGCCCTGACAGGTTTGGGGGGCTGCGGGGGTGTGGGGAGGGGAATTTGGGTGGGGAGGGATTTTGGGGCAAAGGGGGATTTGGGGGAAAAGAGAATTTTGGGGGGTGAAAAAAGGGGATTTTGGGAGGGGAAAAGGGATTTTGGGGGCAAATAAGGGATTTTGGGAGGGGAAAAGGGATTTTGGGGGTGAAAAAGGAGATTTTGGGGTGCTAAGGGGGATTTGGGGGCAAAGGGGATTTGGGGGAAAAGAGAATTTTGGGGGGCAAAGGGGATTTTAGGGCGTGAAAAAGGGAGATTTTGGGGTGTGGAAAGGGGATTTTGGGGTACAAAGGGGATTTGGGGTGCAGGGAGGTTTTAGAAAGGAGGGAGGGATTTGGGGTGCGGGAGGGATTTTGGGTGAGGAAAAGGGATTTTGGGAGGGAAAAGGGATTTTGGGGTGTGGAAAGGGATTTTGGGGTGCAAAAGGGAGATTTTTGGGGTGCAGGGGGGTTTGGGAAGCAGGGAGGATTTGGGGTGCAAAGAGAGATTTTGGGGTGCGGGGAGGGATTTTGGGGGACAAATAAGGGATTTTGGGTGGGGAAAGGGATTTTGGAGGGTGAAAAAGGGATTTTGGGGGTGAGAAAAGGGGATTTTGGGGGTGCAAAGGGAAATTTTGGGGTGCAGGGAGGTTTTGGGAAGGAGGGAGGGATTTTGGGGTTCAGAGAGAGGATTTTGGGGTGCTAAGAGGATTTTGGGGTACAAAAGGGAATTTTTTGGGGTACAAAAAGGGATTTTGGGGTACAAAAAGGGGATTTGAAGGGCAAAGGGGAGATTTTGGGGTTCAGGGACGGGATTTTTGGGGTGCAAGTGGAACATTTTGTGGTGCAAAAGAGGGTTTGGGGGTGGGGGAGGGATTTTGGGGGTACAGAGAGAATTTTGGGGTGCAAGGGGGAATTTTGGGGTACAAATGAGGATTTGGGGGTGGGAAAAGGAGATTTTTGGGGGTACAAAAAGGGAATTTTTGGGGTACAAAGGGGATTTTGGGAGGAAAAAGTGATTTTGGGGGGTGAAAAAGGGGATTTTGGGATGCAAAAGGGAGATTTTGGGGTGCAAAAGGAGATTTTTGGGGTGCAGGTGAGGTTTTGGGGGTACAGAGAGAGGGTTTTGGGGTTCGGAGAGAGGATTTTGGGGTACAAAGTGGGATTTGGGGTGGGAAAGGGGATTTTTGGGGTACAAAAGGGAATTTTTGGGGTACAAGGGGGATTTTGGGGTGTGAAAGGGGATTTTCAGGGTCGAAAAAGGGGATTTTGGGATGCAAAGGGAGATTTTGGGGTGCAAAAGGAGACTCTTTTGGGGTGCAGAGTGAGGTTTTGGGGTACAGAGAAGAGATTTTGGGGTGGGGAGGGGATTCAAAAGGGGATTTGGGGTGGAAAAGGAGATTTTTGGGGTACAAAAAGGGAATTTTGGGGTACAAAAAGAGGATTTTGGGGTGTGAAAGGATCTTCAGGTCAGTAAAAGGATTTTGGGATAAAAGGGAGATTTTGGGGTGCAAAAGGGAGATTTTGGGGTGCAGGGAGGCTTTGGGAAGCAGGGAGGGATTTTGTGGTTCAGAGAGGATTTTGGGAGTACAGAGAGGGATTTTGGGGTGCGGGGAGGGATTTGGGGAAAAGGGAATTTTGGGGTACAAATGAGGATTTTGGGGGTACTAAGGAGGGAATCGGGGGTGGAAAGGGATTTTGGGGGTGCAAAAGGAAATTTTGGGGTGCAGGGGGAGGTTTGTAAAGCAGTGGAGGACGGGGGGTGCAAAGAGGGATTTTGGGGTGCGGAGGGGATTTTGGGGGGACAAATAAGGATTGTGGGAGGAAAAGGCATTTTGGAGGGTGAAAAAAAGGATTTTGGGGGTGAGAAAAGGATTTTGGGGTGCAAAAGGGAAATTTTTGGGGTGCAGGGAGGTTTTGGGAAGCAGGGAGGATTTTGGGGTACAGAGGAGAGGATTTTGGGGTGCTAAGAGGGGATTTTTAGGTACAAAAGGCAATTTTGGGGTACAAAAAGGATTTTGGGGCACAAAAAGGGATTTTGAAGGCAAAGGGGGAGATTTTAACTAGGACGGGATTTGGGGTGCAAGTGGAGCATTTTGTGGATAAGAGGGTTTGGGGGTGGGGAGGGATTTGGGGGCCAAGGGGGATGTTGGGGTGCAAAGGGGAATTTTGGGGGTACAAATGAGGGATTTGGGGTGGGAAAAGGAGATTTTGGGGTACAAAAGGGAATTTTTAGGGTACAAAAGGGATTTATGGTGCACAAGGGGGGATTTTGAGGGCAGACAGGTTTTAGACAAAAGAGTCTTTGGGGTGACAATGGGGGATTTTGGGACAAGAGGAGATTTTGGGCAGGGAGGTTCAGAAGGAGGAGGATTTTGGGGTTCAGAGAGGATTTTGGGTACAAAAGGGAATTTTGGGGTGCTAAGAGGGGATTTTGGGGTACAAACGAAGGATTTTGGGGTAGGAAAAGGAGATTTTTTGGGGTACAAAATGGGAATTTTTGGAGAGTACAGGCAGTTTTGGGGGCAAAGGAATTTTGGGGTGCTAAGGAGGGATTCTGGAACCAAAGGGGAGATTTTGGGGCAGAGAGAGGATTTTGGGGTGGGAAAAGGAGATTTTGGGGTACAAAAAGGGAATTTTGGGGGTGATAAGAGAGGATTTTGGGTGCAAACGAGGGATTTTGGGCTACTAGCGAGAGAATTTGAATGCGGAGGGGATTTTGGAGTACAAAGGGGAATTTTGGGGCACAAATGGGGCATTTTGGAGTCCAAAAGGAGATTCGGACTGCAGGAGGACTTCAGGGTGCAGGAGGGATTTTGGGGTGCTCCCCTTTCCAACCTCCTTCCCCCCAGACCCCTCAGGCCCCTCCCAGGCCCCCAAACCCCGGGCCCCCAAAAGGGGCTGTTCACCGACGAGCTGCACCGGCTGGTGGATGAGTGGGGCCCAGGACAGCGCCAGGGCCCAGGTGGAAGAGCCGGGGGATTTTGGGGGCTGGGGGATTTTGGGGGCTGGGATGGATTTTGGGGCTGGGATGATTTTGGGAGCTGGACCCATTTTTGGGGGCTGGGATGGATTTGGGGGACTGGGGGATTTGGGGGCTGGGATGGATTTTTGAGGCTGGGATGGATTTTGGGGGCTGGGATGGATTTTTGGGGCTGGGATGGATTTTTGGAGCTGGATCCCACTTTTGGGGGGCTGGGGATGCTTTTGGGGGCTGTGGCGAGTTTTGAAGAGTGGGGATTTTTGGGGGGCTGGGATTGATTTTAGGAAGCTGGACCCCCATTTGGGGGGCTGAGGTGATTTTGGGGCTGGGGGATTTAGGGGGCTGGGAGGTTTTGAGGAGCTGAATCCCATTTTTGGGGGGCTGGGATGGATTTTTGGGAGCTGGACCCCACATTTTTGGGGGGCGGGGGATACTGAGGCCTGGGATGGATTTTAGGGAGCTGGACCCCATTTTTGGGGCTGGGATGGATTTAGGGAGCTGGACCTCATTTTTGGGGGGCTGGGAGATTTTGGGGCTGTACTCCCACTCTCTCTGGGGGCTGTGCGGCGAATTTGGGGGACTGGGGGATTTTTGGGGGCTGGGATTGATTTTTGGGAGCTGGAGCCCATTTTTTGGGGGGCTGGGGGATTTTGGGGGCTGGGGGATTTTGGGGAGCTGGACCCCATTTTTGGGGGGGCTGGGAGGTGATTTTGGGAGGCCTGGGGAATTTTGGGGCTGGGATTAATTTTATGAGCTGGACCCCATTTTTGGGGGGCTGGGGGATTTTGGGGAGGCTAGATGGATTTTAGGAGCTGGACCCCCATTTTGGGGGCCTGGGATGGATTTTAAGGAGCTGGATCTCATTTTGGGGGCTAGAGAATTTTGGGAGCTGGATCCCATTTTTGGGGGGCTGGGAGGTGATTTTTGGGAGGATTGGGGATTTTGGGGGTTGGGATTGATTTTAGGAGCTGGATCCCTTTTGGGGGATCTACCCCATTTTGGGGGCTGGGATGGATTT
>JAKWBO010001398.1:0-14574 GCA_034336685.1 Luscinia luscinia
GAGCCGAGCAGCGCACCGGGAGACCCACGGAGCGGGCGGAGATCCGCTCTGTGCCGCCTGCCCCAGCAACGAAGGGCGCGGAGACCCACTCGTGACTCTGCACCACGGAGACCCCGGAGCCTACACCGCGATGAGCACAGATCACCCGGCCCCTCCATGGTGGAGGAAGACCGCAATGACCTGACAAGCCCCGCCACATATTTCCACGCAGGATAACGATGGCGGCACCCCGCTCCCTGGTCCTCTCATTGGGGAGAGGAGGGTGGACACTGACAGTGCATCCCCGGCCAGGACGATGGACACGGGTGAAGCGACAGACCCCTGACAGAGCATCGCCCCGGGAAGACGGACCCTGACAGATGATCTACCAGGAGACTGCGAGCACCTGACAGAGTATCCCCAAGGAGAGGAGAGGGATCCCCGACAAAGCATCGCCCCAGGATGAGGGTGACGGACGCCGAAAGAACACAGTGGCGAGGATGACGGACCCGACAGATGATCTCTTTGGGGGCGAGGAGACCCTGACAGAGTATCTACCGGGGGCGAGGACAATGTATCCCTGCTGACCATCGCCAGGCCAAGGAAGATGGACTCAAACTGTATTGCCCCGGGGAGGACGAGGACCCTGACAGGTCATGTCCCCGGGGGCGAAGCATTGACAGATGATCTCACGGTGCGAAGACGAAACCAACAGGGCATCCCCAGGTAACGACAGACCCCGACAGAGCATTTCCCTGGGGCAAGAGAGAGGACGACGGACCCTGACAGAGCATTGCCCCGAGGATAGGACGACAGACCCCGACAGAGCATCCTCCCTGATGCGAGGAGGACTGACAGAGCATCTCCCGGGGCGAGGATGACGTATCCCTACTGACCATTGCAGCGGGGCCGCGAGGAAGGATTCAAAGTGTATTGCCCCGGGGAGGACGAGGACCCTGACAGATCATGTCCCCGGGGCAAGGACGACAGACACTGACAGATGATCCTCCCGGGTGGGAAGACGAAAGACCAACACAGGCCATCCCCGGGGCGATGGCGACTGGCCCCGACAGATCATCCCTCGGGGCGGGGCGACGGACCCTGACAGAGCGATTCCCTGGGACGAGGCGACGAACCCCGACAAATTATCCCCTCAAGGAGAGGAGGAGGGACCCCGACAGAGCATTGCTCCGGGGTGAGAGACGGACCATGACAGACATGACGAGGACGAGCCCCGACAGAGCATTGCCCCGGGGTTGAGGCAGCGGACACGGACAAAATTATCCTTTGGGTGCGACTGACCCTGACAAGGCATTCCCTTGGTGCGAGGACGACAGACCCCGACAGATCATCCCCGGTCGGACGAGGACCCCGACAGAGCATCCCCTGAGCGAGGCGGCCCCGACATTGCATTGATCCGGGGTGAGGACGAGAGTCCCAGACAGAGCATCCCCGGGGGCGTGGACGAGGAACCTGAGAGAACATCCCCGGGATGAGGGCTACAGATGCCGAAAGATCATCACCGTGGGGGCTAGGACGACGGACCCCGACAGATGATCCCCCAAGGCAATGACGATGGACTCCAACAGAGCATCGACATGGGGCGAGGACACCCCGGTGCGATGGCGGGGATAGGACGACAGACCCCGACAGAGCATCCTCCCTGATGCGAGGAGGACGGACCCTGACAGAGCATCTCCCCGGGGCGAGGATGACGTATCCCTACTGACCATTGCAGCGGGGCCGCGGAGGAAGGATTCCAAAAGTGTATTGCCCCGGGGAGGACGAGGACCCTGACAGATCATGTCCCCGGGGCAAGGACGACAGACACCGACAGATGATCCTCCCGGGTGGGAAGACGAAAGACCAACACAGGCCATCCCCCGGGGCGATGACGACTGGCCCCGACAGATCATCCCTCCGGGGCGAGGACGACGGACCCTGACAGACGATTCCCCGGGGACGAGGCGACGAACCCCGACAAATTATCCCCTCAAGGAGAGGAGGGACCCCGACAGAGCATTGCTCCGGGGTGAGGACGACGGACCATGACAGAGCATCCCCGGGGCGAGGACGACGAGCCCAACACAGCATCATTTGGGGTGAGACGACGGACCTGACAGAGCATAACCTCGGGGGACAGGACGACGGACTCCAACAGATCATCCCCACTGAGGCCAGGA
This sequence comes from Luscinia luscinia, assembly GCA_034336685.1. NCBI lineage: Eukaryota > Metazoa > Chordata > Aves > Passeriformes > Muscicapidae > Luscinia > Luscinia luscinia. Next base: position 2,163 of record JAKWBO010001398.1, read on the forward strand.
CGAAGGACCACGACAGAGCATCCCCTCAGGCAAGGACGACGGACCCTGACAGAACATCGCCCCGGGGGCGAGGACGACGGACCCCGACTGCGCATCCCCGTGGGGCGTGGTCGAGAAACCCCAACAGATCATGCCTTCGGGGCCAGGACGAGGGTCACCGACAGAGCATCGCCCCGGGACGAGGGCGACGGATGCTGCAATATCATCCTCTCGGGGGCGCATATGACGTATCCCTACTGACCATAGTCCCAGGAGCGAGGACGAGAAACCTTGAAAGTGTATTGCCCCAGGGGCGAGGACGAGGGACGCCGACAGATCAGCCCCCTGAGGGCGAGGACGATGGACCCTGACAGAGCATCCCCGGGCAACGAGGACAACGGACCCCGACAGAGCATCGCTTTGGGGTGAGGACGACACACCCGACAGAGCATCGCCCCGGGGCCGACGATGTTGGACCCCGACAGGGCATCCCCATGGGGCGAGGACGAGAGACCCTTACAGAGCATCGCCCCGGGGACGAGGACAACGGATCCCGAAAGTGTATTGCCCCGGGGGTGAGGACGACGGACCACGACAGAGCATCGCCCTGGGACGAAGGCGATAGACCCTGACAGAGCATCCTCGGGAGACAAGGGCGACGGACCCTGACAGAGGATGGCCCTGGGACCAGGGCGACAGACCCTGACAAAGCATCTCCCCAGGAACGAGGGCGATAGACCCTGACAGAGCATTCCCAGGAGACGAGGGAGACGGATCCTGACAGAGCAGCGCCCTGACGGCAAGGAAGAGGGACCCCGACAGAGCATTGCCCCGGGGTTGAGGACGACGGACACGGACAAATTATCCTTTTGGGTGCGATGACGACTGACCCTGACAAGGCATTCCCTTGGTGCGAGGACGACAGACCCCGACAGATCATCCCCCGGGTCGAGGACGAGGGACCCCGACAGAGCATCCCCCTGGGAGCGAGGACGGCACACCCCGACATTGCATTGATCCGGGGGTGAGGACGAGAGTCCCAGACAGAGCATCCCCCGGGGGGCGTGGACGAGGAACCTGAGAGAACATCCCCCGGGATGAGGGCTACAGATGCCGAAAGATCATCACCGTGGGGGCTAGGACGACGGACCCCGACAGATGATCCCCCCAAGGCAATGACGATGGACTCCAACAGAGCATCGACATGGGGCGAGGACACCGGACGCTGACAGAGCATCCCCCCGGTGCGATGACGACGGACCCTGACAGATCATCTTCCCTTGGGGTCGAGGACGGGGGACCCCGACAGAGCATTGCCCTGGGGTTGCGGACGATGGACACTGACAGATGATCCTCCCGGGTACGATGACAACGGACCTCGTCAAGGCATCCCCCCGGTACATGGACGACAGACCCCGACAGATCATCCTATCCGGGTGAGGACGTCGGGCCCCGACAGGGCATCCCCGTGGGGCAAATACGACAGACCCCTAAAGAGCATCGCCCCGGGGGCGAGGACAACGGAGCCCGAAAGTGTATCGCCCCTGGGACGAGGACGAAGGACCCCGACAGAGCATTGCCCCGGGATGAGGGTGACGGACCCTGACAGAGGATCGCCCTGGGACGAGGGCGACGGAGCCTGACAGAGCATTGCCCTGGGACGAGGGCGATGGACCCTGACAGAGCATCCCCAGGAGACGAGGGAGATGGACCCTGACGTAGCATCGCCCAGAGGGCGAGGACAAGGGACCTCGACACAGCATTGCCCTGGGGTTGAGGACGAAGTACACCGACAAATGATCCTCCCGGGTGCGATGACGGTGGACCCCGACAAGCCATCCCCCCGGTGCGAGGACGACAGACCCCGACAGTGCACCCCTGTGGGGCGAGAACGAGAGACCTCGACAGATCTTCCCTCCAGGGCGAGGACTAAGGTCCCCGATAGAGCATCGCCCCGGGATGAGAGCGATGGATGCCGTAAGATCATCCTCCCGGGACAAGGGCGTCGGATGCCGAAAGATCATCCTCCCGGAGGCGACGACAATGAACCCCGACAGGGCATCGACCCGGGGGTGATGACTACGGACACCCACAAATGATCCTTTCAGGTGCGATGACGAAAGACCCTGACAGGGCATCCCACTGGGGTGAGGACGACGGACCCTGACAGGTCATCCCCCCGGGACGAGGGCGTCGGATGCCGAAATATCATCCTCCCGGGGGCGAGGACGACGGACCCCGACAGAGCATCGCCTTGGGGACGAGGACGAGAGACCCCGATAGGGCATTGCCCCAGGATTCAGGACGCCGAACACCGACAAATGATCCTCCCGGGTGTGATGACAACGGACCCCGACATGGAATCCCTCTGTGGCGTCGACGACGGACCCTGACAGAGCATTGCCCCGGGGGCGAGGACGACCGACCCTGACAAGGCATCCCCCCGGGGCGAGGACGAGGGTCCCCGACAGAGCATCACCCGGGGACGAGGGTGACGGATGCCGCAAGATCATCCTTGCAGGGGCGAGGACGACATACCCCAACAGAGCTTCGCCCCGGGGTTGAGGACGACGGATACCGACAAATGATCCTCCCGGGTGCGATGTCGACGGACCTGGACAGGGCATCTCTGTGGGGCGAGGACCATGGAACCCGAAAGAGCATCGCACCGGGGGGCGAGGACAACGGACCCTGACAGGGCATCCCCGTGGGGGCGAGGACGAGGATCCCCAAGAGAGCATTGCCCGGGACGAGACGACGGATGCCGCAAGATCATACTCTTGGGGGCGAGTATGACGTATCCGTACTGAGCATCGCTTGGGAGAGAGGACGACGGACCCCTAAATTGTATTGCCCAGAGGCTGAGGATGTCAGACACTGACAGAGCATCCCTCCGTGCGACAATGATGGATCCCGACAGAGCATCCCCCCGGGGGGCGAGGACAACGGACCCCGACAGATCATTGCCTCGAGGGGCGAGGACGAGGACCCTGACAGAGCACCCCTCCGGGGGGTGGACGATGTACCCCAAAGAACATCCCCCCGGGATGAGGGCGATGGATGTCGAAAGATCATCGCCCGGGGGCGAGATGACCGACCCGACAGGGCATCCTTCCGGGGGCGATGACGAGGGTCCCCGACAGAGCATCACCTTGGGAGGAGGGCGAGGGGCGCCGCAAGATCATCCTCGTGGGGGCGAGGACGACATACCCCAACAGAGCATCGCCCCGGGAGCGAGAACGACGAACCTCGAAAGTGTATTGCCCCGGGGGCAAGGACGACGGACCACGACAGAGCATCTCCCAAGGACAAGCGCAGCGGACCCTGACAGATCATCGCCCCGGGGGGCGAGGACGAGAGACCCTGACAGAGCATTGCCCTGGGGGTGAGTACAACGGACACCGACAGATGATCCTCCCGAGTGCAATGACGACGGACCTCGATAGGGCATCCCCCGGGACGAGGACGATGGACCTCGACAGATGATCCTCCCTGAGGGCGAGGGCGACATATCCCTACTGACCATCGCCCAGGGGTCGAGGAAGACGGATTCTGAAAGTGTATTGCCCCGGGGGGCGATGACGAGAAGACGCCAACAGATCATGTCCCCAGGGGGCGAGGACGACGGACCCCGACAGAGCATCGCCCTGGGGGGCGAGGGCAGTATCGTTACTGACCATAGCTCCGGGGCCGAGGACAAAGGACTCCGAAATTGTATTGCCTTGGGGACGAGGACATGGGACCCCGACATATCATGCCCCCCAGGGGCGAGGACGACAGACCCTGACAGAGCATCCCCCGTGAGGCGAGGAAGACGGAACCCGACAGATCATCGCTTCGGGGGCGAGGGCGACGGACACTGACAGAGCATTTCCCGTGGTCGAGGACGTCGGTCCCAGACAGAGCATCGCCAGCGGGGCCGAAAATGACGGACCCCGACAGAACATTGCCCCGTGGGGCGAGAAGGGTGGACAACGGCAGAGCATCGCCTCGGGACAACCGCGGACACGGACAGAGCATCCCCCGGGGTGAGGGGCAGATACAGGCGTGTCCTGGTTTTGGGCAAATTAGGGAAGAATCTCCAAAAGGAACCCCTTAAGCAACAAACTCTCCAAACTCTTGCCTCTCCCACCACCGGCTTCAGGAAGACTTTCCTCAGAGAAAAAGTCGAAAAAACTTGTTTATTTAGCAAACACACAGAAAAATCTCTCCCCAACGCAAGAAAAAAAGAGCCAAGGTTGACGCAGCCAACTTCACCCGTCCGAGTGGATGTACAGCCTCAGGACGTCTCCGGTGCCGGGGAGGGCAGAAACGCGTATTTCTTTTCATGAGCAGGCGCCCGGCGTATCTTGATGTTCCAGGTCGTCCAGGATCAGGTTCCCGTGGTATTTCTAGCTAATAAGGGAAGGAAAAATAAAGCGAAGCAGCCTAAGCAAAGTGGGGGGCAGATGCAGCAGCTAAGCAAGCAGAAGCAGCTAAAAGCGGCCGAGCCGCGCAGGGGGGGAGAGGGGGCAGCAGCTTGCAAGCAGCACAGCGGCAGCAGCTCACCGATGGGGAGGGGCGCTGTCTAGCTAGACAAAACAAACCCTCCAGGCATGAGCAGCACACGATTGTGGATATAAAGCACTGCAACGTCACCCCAGGACAGGGGGTGAGCCTCCCCCCGGGGGCAAGGACGACGGACACCGACAGCGCTTTCCCCTCCCGGCCAAAAGGCAACAAAGACAGCACAGCCTGCCAAAGGTAAGGTGGATGGAGAGCACAGCGGCCTCCCAAAATCGGAGGGGGTCGGACACCACCCCGGCTCAACAAAGCTAAGGACAGACAAGCACCAGGGCAGCGAGGGACCGCGCCGGCCCCCCAAATCGGAGGGGTCTGGCCATTGTCCCAGTTCAAAAAATCTAAGGCCAAAATAAAATTGGCAAAAATCACATGAAGTGCTGTGCCTGGTCTTTACTCTCGCAACGAGTCCCTCGCCACCCAAACCAAGCTCAAAGCCCCCCCCGCCCCATGAAGAGGAAGACAGAGACCCTCCGCCGGGCAGGGAGCGCGGTGGGCCGAGGAATGTCTTTGTTCCCCTCCTCCCTGGGCGGTCCTGGGGGGTTTCGGGCCTCACCTGAGGGGAATGGCAGGGCTGGAGGTCTCTGGCCGTGTCACACCGGGGGATGCTCAGGGCTGGGGATCTCTGGCCGTGTCACACCGTGGGATGCTCGGGGCGCTCATCCTCGGGTGAGAGGGACAGAGACCCTGCGGTGTCCCCAGAGGGATAAAGACCCCACCCCCAAGGGAGAGGGACAGAAACCCCCCGGCCACCTCGAGCATTTCCCAGGCCCAGAGGGATGGAGACCCTCGAGCATCCCTGGGTGTTGGCCCAGAAAAAACTGGCCCAAATCAAACTTTTATCAGCCAGAAATGCTTTGGCAGTGAGATTTCCTTTCCCCAGGCCCCGCTGTGTCACGATGGACGCTCGGTTCCGTGCGGTTCTGGGGTGTCACAATGCTGCCCTTGGTTCCACAAGGCCCTACTGTGTCATAAGAGAGCCTCGGGTCTGTGAGATTCTGTTGGAATTCAAAATGCAAGGAATTCTCTCGACATTGGGCCTGTCAATCAAAGCCTAGAAAAAAACCACACAATTTGACCGGAGGCCTCAGGAAATGCTTCCAACTTAGGTGCTAGAAGCAAAAATGTAGATTAAAGCAGAGATGTATTTAGGTGAGAAAAGCTCAGCTGTAGATTTTATGATAAAAAGAAGAATAAAATTAGTCGCAGATGTGACAAAAAGTCTTAGACTAGGTCTGTGTGCCAGAATAGGATTGGCTAAGAAAGTTCACACTGCAATTAGACAAAACCTTAGTATTGAATTAAAAACATAATTATCTTTGTTGGCAGTGTGTTATTGGTGAATAAATCCTGAAAAGACCTTCTAGCCATAAGTGTTGCAACTTCTCGTCACGCTGTCGACACTTGTCGACTTCTGGAATGGGGCTGGGACACCCAGAGACCCCTTCCTCTGCTTCTTGCAGTGCCGGAAGGGGCCCAGGAGAGCTGTGGAGGGACTGGGAGTGCCCGGAGCTGCTCCCAAAATCCTGGTGTGACCCCTGGGCCCGCCCCCACCCCGCCCTCACACCTGCCCATCCCACCCCGGGCCCGAGCCACGCCCCTTTTCTGCTCTTTCTCCTTCCGACCAATCAGAACGCTCGGTCACGCTGTGGCCACGCCTCCTCTTTGTGACATCACAATGAGCAACGCTGGGTGCTCCGCCCCCACGCTTGTTCCTGGGCTCCTATTGGCTGTGCCTGAAAGGGGCGGGGCTTGGTCTGGGTATATAAAGAGCTCGCTGGCTCGGGCCCTCAGCAGAGACGGCGGCCGGAAAGAGGAGAGGGTCCCTGGGAGACGAGCCCCGAGCAGCGCACCGGGAGGAGACCCACGGAGCGGGCGGAGATCCGCTCTGTGCCGCCTGCCCAGCAACGAAGGGCGCGGAGACCCCACTCGTGACTCTGCACCACGGAGACCCCCGGAGCCTACACCGCGATGAGCACAGATCACCCGGCCCCCCTCCATGGTGGAGGAAGACCGCAATGACCTGACAAGCCCCGCCACATATTTCCACGCAGGATAACGATGGCGGCACCCCGCTCCCTGGTCCTCTCATTGGGGAGAGGAGGGTGGACACTGACAGTGCATCCCCCCTCGGCCAGGACGATGGACACGGGGTGAAGACGACAGACCCTGACAGAGCATCGCCCCGGGGCGAAGACGACGGACCCTGACAGATGATCTACCAGGACGACTGCGACGCACCCTGACAGAGTATCCCCCCAAGGAGAGGAGGAGGGATCCCGACAAAGCATCGCCCCAGGATGAGGGTGACGGACGCCGAAAGAACATCGTCGAGGTGGCGAGGATGACGGACCCGACAGATGATCTCTTTGGGGGCGAGGACGACGGACCCTGACAGAGTATCTACCCGGGGTCGAGGACAATGTATCCCTGCTGACCATCGCGCCAGGGCCAAGGAAGATGGACTCCAAAACTGTATTGCCCCGGGGGGAGAGGACGAGGGACCCTGACAGGTCATGTCCCCGGGGGGCGAAGACGACGGACATTGACAGATGATCCTCACGGGTGCGAAGACGAAAAACCCCAACAGGGCATCCCCCAGGGTAACGACAACAGACCCCGACAGAGCATTTCCCCTGGGGCAAGGACGACGGACCCTGACAGAGCATCCTCCCGGGGGCGAGGACGACGGACCACGACAGAGAATCGCCTCAGGTGCGAGGACGACGGACCCTGACAGAGCATTGCCCGAGGGATAGGACGACAGACCCCGACAGAGCATCCTCCCTGATGCGAGGAGGACGGACCCTGACAGAGCATCTCCCCGGGGCGAGGATGGCGTATCCCTACTGACCATTGCAGCGGGGCCGCGGAGGAAGGATTCCAAAAGTGTATTGCCCCGGGGGAGAGGACGAGGGACCCTGACAGATCATGTCCCCGGGGGACGAGGACAACGGACACCGACAGATGTATTGCCCCGGGGTGGGGACAGACGAAGACCACGACAGAGCCATCGCCCCTGGGGCGAAGGCGACTAGACCCTGACAGAGCATCCCTCGGGAGACGAGGGCGACGGACCCTGACAGAGGATGGCCCCTGGGACCAGGGCGACAGACCCTGACAAAGCATCTCCCCAGGAGCGAGGCGATAGACCCTGACAGAGCATTCCCAGGAGACGAGAGCGGATCCTGACAGAGCAGCGCCCTGACGGCAAGGAAGAGGACCCCGACAGAGCATTGCCCCGGGGTTGAGGGCAGCGGACACGGACAAATTATCCTTTTGGGTGCGATGGCGACTGACCCTGACAAGGCATTCCCTTGGTGCGGGGCGACAGACCCCGACAGATCATCCCCCGGGTCGAGGACGAGGACCCCGACAGAGCATCCCCCTGGGAGCGAGGACGGCACACCCGACATTGCATTGATCCGGGGGTGAGGACGAGAGTCCCAGACAGAGCATCCCCGGGGGCGTGGGCGAGGAACCTGAGAGAACATCCCCCGGGATGAGGGCTACAGATGCCGAAAGATCATCACCGTGGGGGCTAGGACGGCGGACCCCGACAGATGATCCCCCAAGGCAATGACGATGGACTCCAACAGAGCATCGACATGGGGCGAGGACACCGGACGCTGACAGAGCATCCCCCGGTGCGATGACGACGGACCCTGACAGATCATCTTCCCTGAGGGATCGAGGACGAGGGACCCCGACAGAGCATCCTCCCTGATGCGAGGAGGACGGACCCTGACAGAGCATCTCCCCGGGGCGAGGATGGCGTATCCCTACTGACCATTGCAGCGGGGCCGCGGAGGAAGGATTCCAAAGTGTATTGCCCGGGGGAGAGGACGAGGACCCTGACAGATCATGTCCCCGGGGGCAAGGGCGACAGACACCGACAGATGATCCTCCCGGGTGGGAAGACGAAAGACCAACACAGGCCATCCCCCGGGGCGATGACGACTGGCCCGACAGATCATCCCTCCGGGGCGAGGACGACGGACCCTGACAGACGATTCCCCCGGGACGAGGGCGACGAACCCCGACAAATTATCCCCTCAAGGAGAGGAGGGACCCCGACAGAGCATTGCTCCGGGGGTGAGGACGACGGACCATGACAGAGCATCCCCCGGGGGCGAGGACGACGAGCCCAACACAGCATCATTTGGGGTGAGACGAGCGGACCTCGACAGAGCATAACCTCGGGGGACAGGACGACGGACTCCAACAGATCATCCCCACTGAGGCCAGGACGAAGGACCACGACAGAGCATCCCCCTCAGGCAAGGACGACGGACCCTGACAGAACATCGCCCCGGGGGCGGGGCGAGCGGACCCCGACTGCGCATCCCCGTGGGGCGTGGTCGAAAACCCCAACAGATCATGCCTTCGGGGGCCAGGACGAGGGTCACCGACAGAGCATCGCCCGGGACGAGGGCGACGGATGCTGCAATATCATCCTCTCGGGGGCGCATATGGCGTATCCCTACTGACCATAGTCCCAGGAGGCGAGGGCGAGAAACCTTGAAAGTGTATTGCCCCCAGGGGGCGAGGACGAGGGCGCCGACAGATCAGCCCCCTGAGGGCGAGGGCGATGGACCCTGACAGAGCATCCCCGGGCAACGAGGACAACGGACCCCGACAGAGCATCGCTTTGGGGTGAGGACGACACACCCGACAGAGCATCGCCCGGGGCCGGCGATGTTGGACCCCGACAGGGCATCCCCATGGGGCGAGGACGAGAGACCCTTACAGAGCATCGCCCGGGGGCGAGGACAACGGATCCCGAAAGTGTATTGCCCGGGGGGTGAGGACGACGGACCACGACAGAGCATCGCCCTGGGACGAAGGCGATAGACCCTGACAGAGCATCCTCGGGGAGACAAGAGCTGACGGACCCTGACAGAGGATGGCCCTGGGACCAGGGCGACAGACCCTGACAAAGCATCTCCCCAGGAGCGAGGGCGATGAGCCTGACAGAGCATTCCCAGGAGGCGAGGAGAGCGGATCCTGACAGAGCAGCGCCCTGACGGCAAGGAAGAGGACCCCGACAGAGCATTGCCCCGGGGTTGAGGGCGGCGGACACGGACAAATTATCCTTTTGGGTGCGATGACGACTGACCCTGACAAGGCATTCCCTTAGTGCGAGGACGACAGACCCCGACAGATCATCCCCCGGGTCGAGGACGAGGACCCCGACAGAGCATCCCCCCTGGGAGCGAGGGCGGCACACCCGACATTGCATTGATCCGGGGGGTGAGGGCGAGAGTCCCAGACAGAGCATCCCCAGGGGGCGTGGACGAGGAACCTGAGAGAACATCCCCCCGGGATGAGGGCTACAGATGCCGAAAGATCATCACCGTGGGGGCTAGGGCAGCGGACCCCGACAGATGATCCCCCAAGGCAATGACGATGGACTCCAACAGAGCATCGACATGGGGGCGAGGACACCCGGGGCGCTGACAGAGCATCCCCCCGGTCGCGATGGCAGCGGACCCTGACAGATCATCTTCCCTTGGGGGTCGAGGGCGGGGGACCCCGACAGAGCATTACCCTGGGGTTGCGGACGATGGACACTGACAGATGATCCTCCCGGAGTACGATGACAACGGACCTCGTCAAGGCATCCCCCGGTACATGGACGACAGACCCGACAGATCATCCTATCCGGGTGAGGGCGTCGGGCCCGACAGGAGCATCCCGTGGGGCAAATACGACAGACCCCTAAAGAGCATCGCCCGGGGGGCGAGGACAACGAACCCGAAAGTGTATCGCCCCTGGGACGAGGACGAAGGACCCCGACAGAGCATTGCCCGGGATGAGGGTGGCGGACCCTGACAGAGGATCGCCCTGGGGCCGAGGCGGCGGAGCCTGACAGAGCATTGCCCTGGGACGAGGCGATGGACCCTGACAGAGCATCCCCCAGGAGGCGAGGGAGAGCGGACCCTGAGAGAGCATCACCCGAGGGGCGAGGATGAGGACCCCGACAGAGCATTGAGCCAGGGTTGAGGGCGGCGGACACGAAAATTATCCTCCTGGAGTGCGATGGCGACTGTCCCGAAAGAGCATCCCCCCGGTCGCGAGGGCGAGAGACTCCGATAGATCATCCACCCGGGGGGCGATGGCAACGGACCCGACAGAGCATCGCCCTGGGACGAGGCGATGGACCCTGACAGAGCATCCCCCAGGAGGCGAGGGAGATGGACCCTGGCGTAGCATCGCCCAGAGGGGCGAGGACAAGGAACCTCGACACAGCATTGCCCTGGGGTTGAGGACGAAATACACCGACAAATGATCCTCCCGGGTCGCGATGACGGTGGACCCCGACAAGCCATCCCCTACAGTGCGAGGGCGACAGACCCCGACAGTGCACCCCTGTGGGGCGAGAGCGAGAGACCTCGACAGATCTTCCCTCCGGGGGCGAGGACTAAGGTCCCGATAGAGCATCGCCCGGGATGAGAGCGATGGATGCCGTAAGATCATCCTCCCGGGACAAGAGCGTCGGATGCCGAAAGATCATCCTCCCGGAGGCGGCGACAATGAACCCCGACAGGGCATCGACCCGGGGGTGATGACTACGGACACCCACAAATGATCCTTTCAGGTGCGATGACGAAAGACCCTGACAGGGCATCCCACTGGGGTGAGGACGACGGACCCTGACAGGTCATCCCCCCCGGGACGAGGGCGTCGGATGCGAAATATCATCCTCCCGGGGGGCGAGGGCAGCGGACCCCGACAGAGCATCGCCTTGGGGACGAGGGCGAGAGACCCCGATAGGGCATTGCCCCAGGATTCAGGGCGCCCGAACACCGACAAATGATCCTCCCGGGTGTGATGACAACGGACCCCGACATGGAATCCCTCTGTGGCGTCGACGGCGGACCCTGACAGAGCATTGCCCGGGGGGCGGGGCGACCGACCCTGACAAGGCATCCCCCCGGGGGCGAGGACGAGGTCCCGACAGAGCATCACCCGGGGGACGAGGGTGACGGATGCCGCAAGATCATCCTTGCAGGGGCGAGGACGACATACCCCAACAGAGCTTCGCCCCGGGGTTGAGGGCGGCGGATACCGACAAATGATCCTCCCGGGTGCGATGTCGACGGACCTGGACAGGGCATCTCTGTGGGGCGAGGACCATGGAACCCGAAAGAGCATCGCACCGGGGGCGAGGACAACGGACCCTGACAGGGCATCCCCGTGGGGCGGGGACGAGATCCCCAAGAGAGCATTGCCCCGGGGCGAGGCGAGCGGACGCCGCAAGATCATACTCTTGGGGGCGAGTATGGCGTATCCGTACTGACCATCGCTTGGGAGAGAGGACGACGGACCCCTAAATTGTATTGCCCAGAGGCTGAGGATGTCAGACACTGACAGAGCATCCCTCCGTGCGACAATGATGGATCCCGACAGAGCATCCCCCCGGGGGCGAGGACAACGGACCCCGACAGATCATTGCCTCGAGGGGCGAGGACGAGGACCCTGACAGAGCACCCCTCCGGGGGGTGGACGATGTACCCCAAAGAACATCCCCCGGGATGAGGGCGATGGATGTCGAAAGATCATCGCCCGGGGGCGAGATGACCGACCCGACAGGGCATCCTTCCGGGGGCGATGACGAGGGTCCCGACAGAGCATCACCTTGGGAGGAGGCGAGGGGCGCCGCAAGATCATCCTCGTGGGGGCGAGGACGACATACCCCAACAGAGCATCGCCCCGGGAGGCGAGAACGGCGAACCTCGAAAGTGTATTGCCCCGGGGGCAAGGACGACGGACCACGACAGAGCATCTCCCAAGGACAAGCGCAACGGACCCTGACAGATCATCGCCCCGGGGGCGAGGACGAGGACCCTGACAGAGCATTGCCCTGGGG
>JAKWBO010001399.1:0-14546 GCA_034336685.1 Luscinia luscinia
CCCTGGGGCTGTCGCTGTCCTGTGTCACACAGGGTGACAGGAGGTGACACAGGAGGTGACACAGGCTGTCCCAGTGTCCCCAGGGCAGTTCCTGGTGTCGCAGCTCCTGTCCGAGGCCTCCTGGGGCTGTCGCTGTCCCGTGTCACACAGGGAGGTGACACGGCTGTCCTCCAATGTCCCCAGGGCAGTTCCTAGGTGTCGCAGCTCCTCTCCCGAGGGTCCCTCCCTGGGGCTGTCGCTGTCCTGTGTCACACAGGAGGTGACAGTGACAATCCAGTGTCCCCAGGGCAGTTCTGGGTGTCACACAGGAGGTGACAGTGACAATCCGCTGTCCCCAGGGCAGTTCTGGGTGTCACACAGGGAGGTGACAGTGACAATCCCGCTGTCCCCCAGGGCAGTTCCTGGTGTCGCAGCTGCTCTCCGAGGCCCCTCCCTGGGGCTGTCGCTGTCCCTTTGTCTGGTGCGCTCCCGGACTCGCTGCTGTCGCTGCCGCCCGGCTACGCCTGCGGACCTCGGCGAGCTGCCGTGAGGACAGCCGCCCGAAACCGCCGAAATCACCCAAAAACACCCAAAACCGCCCGGAACAGCCCAAAACCGACCCGAAACCGCGAAATCACCCCAAAAACACCGAAACTGCCCGAAACCGCCGAAACCGCCCCAAAAACATCCCAAAACCAGCCCAAAAACACCGAAACCGCCCCAAAAACATCCTAAAACACCCGAAACTGCCACGAAACAGCCCCAAAAACATCCAAAAACACGAAACTGCCGACAGCCCAAAAACATCCCAAAACACCCGAAACCGCCTAAAATCACCCAAAACCGCCCGAAACTGCCCGAAACAGCCCAAAACCGCCCGAAACAGCCCAAAACCGCCCCAAAAACATCCCAAAAACACCGGGAAACCTTGAAACAGCCCAAACCGCCCAAAACATCCCAAAACACCAGAGCAGCCCGAAACATGTCAAAGCGCTGAAATCACCCCAAAACCACCCGACCTTGAAACTGCCAGAAACCTGCCCGAGGCATCCCGAAACATCGAAACAGCCCAAAGCACCTGAAACCGACCCAAACTGCCCGAAACCGCCCCAAAACATCCCAAAACCGCCCAAAAACACCCCAAAAACACCGAGAACTGCCCAAAACTGCCAGAAACAGCCGAAACCGGCTCGAGAAATATCGCCAAAAACATCCCAAAAACACCCCATCACGGCCCAAAACATCCCAAAAGTGCCGAAACCGCCCCAAAACCACCGAAACCGCCCGAAACATCCCAAAACCACCGAAACTGCCCAGTTCACCCCAAAATATCATCAAAACACTTAGAAACTGCCGGAAAACACCCGAAACCGCCCGAAACCACCCCAAACCATCCGAAATCACCCTAAAAGCACCTGAACCATCCTAAACCACCGACCCTGCCCAAAAACACCCCAAAACACCCCAAAAACACCCCAAAACCACCGAGAACCGCTTGAAACTCGCCCCAAAAACACCCTAAAAACATCCTGAACTGCCCAAAACACCCTAAAACATCCCAAAGTGCCCAAATTCACCCAGAAATATCCCAAAATCATCCCAAAAACACCCCGAGGCTGCCCAAATTCACCCCAAATTCACCCCAAAATCGCCCCAACATAACCTAAATGTCCCAGGCCACTTAGTGTCCCCAGTGTCCCCTGAGTGCTCCTCCAGTAGTCCTCAGTGTCCCAAGTCTAGTGTCCCCAGTGTCCCAGTGTCCCCCAATGTCCCCAATCCCCCAGTGTCCCCAGTGTCCCCAATGTCCCCAATGCTCCCAGTGTCCCCCAGTGTCCCCAATCCCCAATGTCCCCAATGTCCCCAGTGTCCCCAGTGTCCCCAATGTCCCCAGTGTCCCCAATGCCCCCTTAATGTCCCCAGTGTCCCCAGTGTCCTAATGCCCCCAATGTCCCCAGTGTCCCCAGTGTCCCCCAATGTCCCCAGTGTCCTAATGCCCCCAATGTCCCCAGTGTCCCCAGTGTCCCCAATGTCCCCCCAGTGTCCCCAGTGTCCCCAATCCCCCCCGCTGTCCTCGCTGTCCCCAGGGCCGTGGACCTGGTGGTGGAGGTGGCACACCCGTGCGTGGCACAGGAGCACGGCGAGGACATCCTGAGACACGCCCGACTTCATGGTGACAGCGCGGGGACAGCGGGGCGGGGACCACCGCACAATGTCCCCAGTGTCCCCAATGTCCCCAATGTCCCCAACGTCCCCAATCCCTCAATCCCCCAGTGTCCCCAAATGTCCCCACTGTTCCCAATGTTCCCAATGTCCCCAAGGTCCCCAATGTCCCCAATGCCCCCACTGTCCCCACTGTCCCCAATGTCCCCCAATGTCCCCAATGTCCTCAATATCCCAAATGTCCCCAGTCCCCCAGTGTCCCCAATGTCCCAAATGTCCCCAATCCCCCAATGTCCCCAATATCCCCCAATGTCCCCAGTGTCCCAAGGTCCCCAATGTCTCAATGTCCCAATCCCTCAATCCCCCAGTGTGCCTACTGTCCCACTGTGCCCAATGTCCCCAATCCCCCAATGTCCGCCAATGTCCCAATGTTTCCCAATCCCCCAATGTCCCTGGTGTCCCGCTGTCCCCCAGTGTCCCAAATCCCCCAGTGTCCCCCTGTCACAATGTCCCCAGTCCCCCGCTGCCCCAGTCCCCCGCTGTCCCCGCTGTCCCCATTGTCCCTGTCCCCGCCCAGCTGGGCTCCCCTCGGCGCTGGCGGACGCGGTCTGGGCGGCGGCTGCGGGAGGACGGCGACGCGCGGGAGGCCACACGCTGTACGTGCCGCGGGGGGCGCTGTGGGGCTGCGAGGACATCGCCGGGATGGACCGCGCGGGGGCGCTGCAGGTGGCACCGGGGGCTGGGGACAGCAGAGGGACTGGGGGTTGGGAGGAATGGGGATTGGGGGCATGAGGACACTGGAAAGTTAGGGGACATTGGGAATGGGAGACATTGGGGGACATTAAGGGAATGGGGACATTGGGTCGATGGAGGGAATGGGACATTGGGGAACGCCGAGAGGATTGGGGGAATAGGGACATTAGGGGACGTGAGAGGATGGGACACCGAGGAGATTGGGGACATTGAGTACCAGGGGGGACTGGGGGTTGAGACATTGTGGGGGATAGAGGACATTGGGGACACACTGGTACGTTGGCGGGCGTGCAGTGGGGACATTGCCGGGACACTGGAGAAGAGATTGGGGGATTGGGGCGCGTGAGAGACATTGGGAACGCTGGGACACTGAGACACTGAGACATTTGGGATTTACTAGAGGACACTGGGAACATTGAAGAGCGACACTGGGGGGATTGGTGGGAGATGGGGACGTTGGAGGACGATTGAGAGGATTTGGGACACCGGGGACATTGGGAGGTTGAGGATTAGAGGGCGTTGGGGACAGTGTAAGTTTCATTGAGTTAGAAGTTGGGATACTGGGGTCGCTGAGAGGCTGCTGGGGGACGTTGGGGCACATTGGGGACATTAGGGGATTGGGGACATTGAGGACACCGGGGGATTGGGGGAATGGGGACGATGGGGGGACATTAGGGTCTGATGGGGACATTGGGGACATTGGGGATGAGGCATGGGGGACATTGGGGTCGTGGGGACATTGGGGACATTGGGGGACATTGGGGGGCATTGGGGGGTTAGAGTTAAGGGGATTAGGACATTGGGGACAGTGGGGACATTGGGGACATTTGGGACACTGGTAGGGGGATTTGGGGACATTAAGGGACATTGGGGACATCCACTTTCGGGACACTGCAGGAGGCACTACAGGGGACGCAGGGGCCAGCTGCGGGCCTGTCCCCCTGTGTCCTAGTGTCCCCATGTCATTATGTGTCACTGTCCCCATGTCACTGTCCCTGTGTCCCTGTGTCACCGTGTCCCTGTGTCACCGTGTCCCTGTGTGTCACTGTGTCACTGTGTGTCCCTGTGTCACTGTGTCACTGTCCCCATGTCCCCAGGCTCTCACGGTGACAATGACCAAGGCCCAGGGCAGTTTCCGTGCCCAGGGCTGGCTGTGTCACTGTCACTGTGTCACTGTGTGTCACTGTCCCCATGTCCCCAGGCTCTCACGGTGACAATGACCAAGGCCCCGGCAGTTTCCGCCCAGGGCTGGCTGTGTCACTGTCCCTGTGTCCCGTGTGTGTCCCCATGTCCCTGTGTCACTGTGTCCCCATGTCCCTGTGTCACTGTGTCCCTGTGTCCCTGTGTCCCTGTGTCCCTGTGTCACTGTCCCTGTGTCCCTGTGTCCCTGTGTCACTGTGTGTGTCACTGTCCCCAGGCTCTGGCGGTGACAATGACCAAGGCCCCGGCAGTTTCCGCGCGCAGGGCTGGCTGTGTCACTGTGTCACTGTGTCACCGTGTCCTGTGTGTCCCTGTGTCACTGTCCCTGTGTCACTGTGTCACTGTCCCCAATGTCCCAGGCTCTCACGGTGACAATGACCAAAGCCCCCGGCAGTTTCCCGCCCAGGGCTGGCTGTGTCACTGTGTCCTGTGTCACTGTGTCCTGTGTCCCTGTGTGTGTCCTGTGTGTCACTGTCCCAGGCTCTGAGCGGTGACAATGACCAGGGCCCCGGCAGTTTCCGCGCCCAGGGCTGGCTCCGTCCGCCTGGTGGCGCGGTGGCAGCGAGGGCGCGCACGCTGCTCTACTGAGGGGCCCCTCTTGGCCGCTCTGTCCCCCCTGCCGCCCGGCTCACGTCCACGCCATGGCGGCCGCCGGCGTGGCAGCGCCAGGCCTGGGCCGGCGGCAGCTGGCCGCCCGCGGCGCCTGGTGGCGGATCCCAGGTGGGGACACCTGGGTGACACCTGGGGGGACACCTGGGGGACACCTGAGTGTGTTTGTGACACCTGTGTGACACCTGGGGGACACCCTGGAAGTGACACCTGGGGACACCTGGGACACCTACGGTGTGTGTGTAGAGACACCTGTATTAGTGTGGGAGAGCACCTGTGTGTGTGTGACACCTGTGTGGCATCTGTGGCGTCCTGTGTCACCCTCTGTCCCCACCTGTGTGTCGCCACCCGCATCGCACCCCACTGCCACCCCAGCTGTCCCTCAGTGTCCCCGCGGTGTCACTCTCAGGTCAGTCACTCTCACTGCCGCTCCTGTCCCACTTTGTCCCCTGCCTGTCCCTGGCGCCCGGCCCTCAGTGTCACTCCTCAGTGTCCCGCCCAGTGTCCCCTCGCTGTCCCTCGGTGTCCCCTCAGTTTGTCCCCTGGCTGTCCCCCACACTGTCCCCGCTGTCCCGCAGTGTCCCCTCACTGTCCCCCGCTGTCCCCGCACTGTCCCTCGCTGTCACTCGCAGTGTCACCCTCCACTGTCCCCATTGTCCCGCAGTGTCACTCCCCAGCGTCCTCAGGTGTCCCCGCTGGCTCCCCGCAGTGTCCCTGGCTGTCCCCTCAGTGTCCCCACGCAGTGTCCCCTCCAGTGTGTCCCCATTGTCCCGCGCAGTGTCACTCCCGGTGTCACCCTCCACTGTCCCCGCTGTCCCCTCGAGTGTCCTCTCAGTGTCCCCGCGAGTGTCACTCTCACTGTCCCTGACTGTCCCCTCCCTGTCCCCGCAGTGTCCCCGACTGGCGTCGTGGACGTGGAGGTGACCGCGGTGGCCGAGGGCGGCCGCGCCCTCACCGTCACCAGCAGCCGCCGCAACCCCGCGGGGCCGGGCGACGTCACGGGCAGCGCCACCGCCACAGCTTCTGGAGCAGCCTGCAGGGTGTGTCACCGTGTCACTGTCACCGTGTCACCCGTGTCACCCGTGTCACTGTCACCCGTGTCACCCGCCCCCGCTCAGCTCTGTCCCTCCCCGCAGCCTGCACCGGACACGGCGGCTGCCTCAGAAGCCTTCTGCTGAGGGGGAGCAGCGGGAACGCGGCCGAGGACACCGCGGGGACACCGCGGGGAACACCGCGGGAGCATTTCGGGGACAATAAAACGCGGCCCGCAGTGGCGGCGCCCTTCTTATCATGGCGGCGGGGAGGACGCGATCTGATTGGTGGAAGCGCCGCGCGGGGTGTGACGGGAAGAAGGGCGAGCGCCTCCTGATTGGTGAACGCCGCGCGCAAAGCATCAAGGGAGCGAGGTCAAAGCGCTGATTGGGCGGCGCAGCGCGCCGGGGCGATGGGGAGAAGGTCTGAGCGCGCTGATTGGTCGGCATGGCGCCATGATGGGCGTTGTAGTTCCGGCCTGAGAGGGCGGAGGCCGCCATGGCCCCGGAGGACGAGCGGGGTGAGGGAAGGGAGGCCCAGGGCGGATTTTGGGGGGTCCTGAAGGGGTCTGAGGGGGGCGTGGAAGAGGCTCCCAGGGGGGTTCTGGGGGCAGGAGCCGGAGTTTGGTGGGGGCAGCGAGGCCGAGGCCGCGCCGAGGGGCCCGTGAGGGGGAACGGGCTGGGTAGGCCTGGGGGAATTCTGGGGGTCCTGGGGGGAGTTTTGGGGATTTTGGGGAGTCTCGGGGGTTTGGAGGAGATTCTTGGATGAGGTCTGAGGTGACTTGGGGGATTTGAAGGGCATTGGGGGCCGAAGGGAGGGAGTTTGGGGCTGGCATGAATCATGGGGAGGGGTCCTGGAGGGAATTCTGGGGGAACTGGGAGGACTTGGGGGGCCCTGAGGAGACTCTGGGATTTGGGGAGAACTGAAGGAATTTGGGGAGTCTGGATTAACTCTGGGGGAGTCAGGAATTTGGAGTCTGGGGTCTCAGGGGGATTTGAGGAATTTGAGAGTGTCGGGAGAGGGATTTTGGGGTGAATTTTGGGGGATTTGAGGGAATTTTGGGGTCCCACGAGCTCATTTCCTCTCCCAATCCCAGATTTGAGGAGGGTCTCCCCAATTTGGGTCTGGGGTCTCAGGGGCATTTGAGGGTGAGGGGAATTTGGGGGTTTTGGAGATTTAGGGTGGAATTTCGAGGGATTTGAGGGAATTTTGGGGGATTTGAGGGAATTTTGGGGGTCCACAGAGCTCATTTTCTCCTCTCCCAATCTCAGATTTGAGGAGCGTCTCCCCAATTTGGGTCTGGGGTCTCAGGGGGATTGGAGGAATTTGGGGTTTTTGGAGAGATTTGGGGGGGATTTCGGGGGATTTGAGGGGAATTTTGGGGGGATTTGAGGGAATTTTGGGGGGTCCACGAGCTCCACCCACCCGGATTTGAGGAGGTCTCCCCCAATTTGGGTCTAGGGGTCTCAGGGGGATTGGAGGGAATTTGGGGGTTTTGGGGGATTTGGGGGAATTTTCGGGGATTTGAGGGAAGTTTGGGGGTCCCACGAGCTCCACCCACCCGGATTTGAGGAGGGTCTCCCCCAATTTGGGTCTGGGGTCTCAGGGGATAATCACTGACGCCTCGGGGCCAGTTTCGCGCTGACCGCCCCCTCCCCGTGTCCCGCAGCCCCCGGCGCAGCCCCGCCCTGCCCTCCCCTCCCCCGGCCGGCGGCAGGGGCGGGGCCGGGAATTGGGTCGGGGGTCGCAGGGGCTGTACCACGAGCGGCAGCGCCTGGAGCTGTGCCGCTGCACGCGCTCAACAACCTCCTGCAGCGGCCCTGGCTCAGCAAGGCCGCGGCCGACAGCATCTGCCGCCGGTGAGACCCCAGACCCAATTCAGGAGGGGCCCGGGGGCGTGCGGAGGGTCCTGGGGGGGTTGGGGGCGTGCGGAGGGTCCCGGGGGTGAGGGAGGGGTCCCAGGGGGTTGGGGGGTGGGGAGGGGTCCCGGGGGTTCCTGAATTTGGGGAGGGGTCCTGGGGGGTTGGGGGTGTGGGGAGGGTCCCGGGGGTTTGGGGCGTGGGGAGGGTCCTGGGGGTTCCTGAATTTGGGGAGGGGTCCCAGGGGTTTGGGGGGCTGGGGAGGGGATTTGGGGGGTCCTGAATTTGGGGAGGGGGTCACAGGGGTTCCTGAATTTGGGGAGGGTCCCGGGGGGGTTGGGGGGTGGGGAGGGAGTCCCGGGGGGGGGTTGGGGGGGGTGGGGAGGGGTCTCGGGGGTTCCTGAATTTGGGGAGGGTCCAGGGGTTCCTGAATTTGGGGAGGGTCCCGGGGGTGGGGAGGGTTTTGGGGGTTCCTGAATTTGGGGAGGGTCTCAGGGTTAATTAGGGGCAGGGTCTCTCTCAGATTAATTAGAGTTAATTAATCTGGCGGGTTCTCTCAGTGTTAGTTAATTAGTGTTATTAATTAGGGGCAGGGTCTCTCTCAGGTTAATTAGAGATAATTAATTAGGGGCAGGGTCTCTCAAGGTTAATCAATGTTAATTAGGGGGCGGGGTCTCCAGGTTAATGTGTTATTAACCCGGAAGGGCCTCTCAGGTTCATTAAGCGTTAATTCACTGGGGTCTCAGGTTAATTAGCGGTAATTAACTGGGGTCTCTCAGGTTAATTAGCGATAATTAACTGTGGTTAATTAGCGGTAATTAGCTGGTGTCTCTCAGGGTTAATTAGCGATAAGTTGCTTGGTTAACTAGCATTAATTAACTGGGGTCTCTCAGGTTAATTAAGCGGTGCTTAATTGGCTAATTAGCATTAATTGACTGGGGTCTCTCGGGTTAACTAGCGGTAGTAGCTGGTTAATTAGCGGTAATTAACTGGTTAATTAGCGTGTAATTGACTGGTGTCTCTCGGTTAATTAGCGGTAATTAGCTGGTTAATTAGCGGTAATTAACTGGGGTCTCTCTGAGGTTAATTAGCATTAATTAGCTGGTGTCTCTGGGTTAGCTAGCGATAATTAGCTGGTTAATTAGCGGTAATTAGCTGGTCTCTCTCGGGTTAGTGGCGGTAATTAGCTGGTTAATTAGCGGTAATTAGCTGATCAATTATCGGTAATTAGCTGGTTAATTAGCAGTAATTAGCTGGTGTCTCTCAGGTTAATTATCCGTAATTAGCTGGTTAATTATCGATAATTATCTGGTTAATTAGCAGTAATTAACTGGTTAATTAGCGGTAATTAGCTGGTTAATTAGCGGTAATTAGCTGGTGTCTCTCAGGGTTAGCTAATTATCGGTAATTGGCTGGTTAACTAGCGAGCAATAAGTTGGTTAATTAGCGGTAATCTAATTGTCACCAGCGGTACTAACTGGTGTCTCTCGGGTTAACGTAGCGGTAGTAGCAGGTGTCTCTCAGGGTTAGGTCATTAGCAGATAGTTGGCTGGTTAATTAGCGGTAATTAACTGGTTAACTAGCGGTAATAAGTTGGTTCCAGCGTGTAATTAACTGGTGCTCTCAGCTAACTAGCGGTAATTAGCAGGTTAACTAGCGGTAATTAGCTGGTTAATTAGCGTAACTAGCTGGTTAAGCAGCAGTAACTAGCTGGTGTCTCTCTGGTCAATTAGCGATACCAATTGCCAATTAGCGGTAATTAGCTGGTTAATTAGCGGTAACTAGCTGGTGTCTCTCGGCCAACTAGCGGTAATTAGCTGGGTTAATTAGCGGTAATTAACTGGTGTCTCTCGGTTAACTAGCGGTAATTAGCTGGTTAATTAGCGGTAATTAACTGGTGTCTCTCGGGCTAATTAGCAGTAATTAATTGGTTAATTAGCGGTAATTAGCTGGTGTCTCTCGGCCAACTAGCGGTAATTAGCTGGTTAATTAGCGGTAATTAACTGGTGTCTCTCGGGTTAACTAGCGGTAATTAGCTGGTTAATTGGCGGTAATTAACTGGTGTCTCTCGGGTTAATTAGCAGTAATTAATTGGTTAATTAGCGGTAATTAACTGGCGTCTTTCAGGCCAATTAGCAGTAATTAATTGGTTAATTAGCGGTAATTAACTGGTGTCTCTCGGGTTAATTAGCAGTAATTATCTGCCTAATTAGCGGTAATTATCTCCCCTCCCCAGGCTGGCGCCCGGCGCGCGGCCAACCCCACCGCAGCGCGCTCGGCACCGGCAACTACGACATCAACGTGGTGATGGCGGCACTGCGCATGCGCGGGCTGGCGGCGCGCTGGTGGGACCGGCAGCTGGTCAGAGCCCGGAGCCACTAACCCACCCCAATGGGACCCCAGACCCAATTACCCACCTGCCAGGGACCCCAGACCCAAATTAACCCATCCACCGGGACCCCAGACCCGATTTACCCACCTGCCAGGGACCCCAGAGCCATTAACCCGAATGGGACAGACCCCAGACCCAATTAACCCGACAGGGACCCCAGACCCATTAACCCCAATGGGACCCCAGACCCAATTAACCCACCCACCCGGGACCCCAGACCCGATTGGGACAGACCTCAGACCCGAATGGGACAGACCCCAGACCCATTAACCCCAATGGGACAGACCCCAGACCCAATTAACCCGATAGGACAGACCCCAGACCCGATTACCCGAATGGGACAGATCCCAGACCCGATTAACCTGACCTGCCAGGGACCCCGACCCAAATGGGACAGACCCCAGACCCAAATTAACCCACCCATCAGGGACCCCAGACCCATTAACCCCAATGGGACCCCAGACCCAATTAACCTGCAGGGACCCCAGACCCGAATTAACCCGCCCGACAGGACCTCGAGCCAATTAACCCGCCCATCAGGGACCCCAGACCGATTTACCCGCCCGACATGGGACCAGACCACGAATTAGCCCACATGCAGAGACCCCAGGCCCCATTAACCGCACCCGACATGGGACCCCAGACCCGAAATGGGACAGACCCCAGACCCGAATTAACCGCACAGGGACCCCCAGAACCCGAATGTGACAGACGCCAGACTCAAATCAGTGAACCCCAGAACCCCAGACCCAAATCAACCAGGGACTTAGCCCGAATTAACCAACCCAGGACCCCAGACCCAAACTCTGGAGCTCCTCCAGGCCCCAGACCCAAACCTGGGACCTCTCAAGCCCCCAGACCCAATTTGTGAGCTCTCAATCTTGCTGTGATAATAGTGGTGATGCCACCCTTGATGGAGGCAATTAATTCGTGTAATGTAATTAATTAATTATCTGTGCTGTCCCAGCCCCTGGAGCAGCTGGCGCTGTCCCCGTGCTGGAGCTGCTGCTCACCGTCCCCTAATCGGTGTAATGAATGAATTAATGAATTAACTAATGAATTAATGAATTAATTAATCACTAATCTCTCCTGTCCCAGCCCCTGGAGCAGCTGGCGCTGTCCCCGTGCTGGGGCTGCTGCTCAATGTCCCCAATTAATGTAATTAACGAAATAATAATGAATTAATTAGTGTAATTAATGAATTAATGAATTAATCTTTGTTGTCCCAGCCCCTGGAGCTGGCGCTGCCCCGTGCTGGGGCTGCTGCTCAATGTCCCCTAATCGGTGTAATTAATGAATGAATGAATTAATGTAATGATTAATTAATTAATTAATTAATTAACCTCTCCTGTCGCAGCCTCCTGAGCAGCTGTCGCTGTCCCCGTGCTGGGGCTGCTGCTCAATGTCCCCTAATCGAGTGTAATTAATGAATTAATGAATTAATGAATGAATCAATGAATTAATTAGTGTAATTAATGAATGAATCTCTCCTGTCGCAGCCCCTGGAGCAGCTGTCGCTGTCCCCTCGCTGGGGCTGCTGCTCAATGTCCCCTAATCGGTGTAATCAATGAATGAATGAATGAATTAATGAATCAATGAATTAATTAATTAATTAATTAATTAGTCTCTCCTGTCGCAGCCCCCTGAGCAGCTGTCGCTGCCCCAGCTGCTGGGGCTGCTGCTCAATGTCCCCTAATCGGTGTAATTAATGAATTCAATGAATGAATGAATGAATCAATGAATTAATTAGTGTAATTAATGAATGAATCTCTCTCATGTCGCAGCCCCCTGGAGCAGCTGTCGCTGCCCCCGTGCTGGGGCTGCTGCTCAATGTCCCTAATCAGTGTAATCAATGAATGAATGAATGAATGAATGAATGAATTAATTAATTAATTAATGAATTAATGAGTGTCTCTGTGCTGTCGCAGCCCCTGGAGCAGCTGTCCCTGCCTCCCGTGCTGGGGCTGCTGCTCAATGTCCCCTCCCGGGTGACTCCTGGGCGCTGGCGCTGCCCCTGCGCCGCCCGCACTGGCTCGCGAGTGCGGCGTCTCGCGGCCAGTTCTGGAACCTGGACTCCAAACTGGAGCAGCCGCAGCCCATCGGGGACGAGGCACAGCTCAGGTGGTGCTGGGGATACTGGGGACACTGGGGATACTGGGGGATTGGGGATACTGGGGATTGGGGCACTGGGGGATTGGGGCACTGGGGACACTGAGGGACAGATCCAGGGCCAGTTCTGGAACCTGGACTCCAAACTGGAGCAGCCACAGCCCATCGGGGACGCAGGCACAGCTCAGGTGGCACTGGAGGCACTGGGGATACTGGGGGGCACTGGGGATTGGGGCACTGGGGACACTGGGGCACTGGGGGCACTGGGGACACTGGGGACAGATCCAGGGCGAGTTCTGGAACCTGGACTCCAAACTGGAGCAGCCGCAGCCCATCGGGGGCGAGACCCAGCTCAGGTGGCACTGGGGACACTGGGGATACTGGGGAGATTGGGGCACTGGGGGCACTGGGGACAGATCCAGGGCCAGTTCTGGAACCTGGACTCCAAACTGGAGCAGCCGCAGCCCATCGGGGACGAGGCACAGCTCAGGTGGTGCTGGGGATACTGGGGATACTGGGGGCACTGGGGATACTGGGGACACTGGGGGCACTGAGGACAGATCCAGGGCCAGTTCTGGAACCTGGACTCCAAACTGGAGCAGCCACAGCCCATCGGGGACGAGGCACAGCTCAGGTGGTGCTGGGAGCACTGGGGATACTGGGGATACTGGGGCACTGGGGATACTGGGGATTGGGGCACTGGGGACACTGGGGACACTGGGGACACTGGGGACAGATCCAGGGCCAGTTCTGGAACCTGGACTCCAAACTGGAGCAGCCGCAGCCCATCGGGGACGAGGCACAGCTCAGGTGGCACTGGGGATACTGGGGATACTGGGGATTGGGGATACTGGGGATACTGGGGATACTGGGGATACTGGGGATACTGGGGATTGGGGCACTGGGGGCACTGGGGATACTGGGGGTTGGGGACACTGGGGACACCGGGGACATTGAGGGCACTGGGGACACTGGGGAATTGGGGTCAATTAATTAATTAATTAATTATGAATGATTATTAATGAGTTATTAATGAATTGCCCCAGGCAGTTCCTACGGGCACGCTGGCCAATAATTCAGTATTTATTTATAACAAAAGCCAATAATTAATTAATGATTAATGATCATTAATGAGTTATTAATTCTCCCCAGGCAGTTCCTGCGGGCGACGCTGGCCCATTAGTCAGTATTTATTTATTACAAAAGCCAATAATTAATTAATTAATGATTAATGATCATTAATGAGTTATGAATTAATTCTCCCCAGGCAGTTCCTGCGGGTGGCGCTGGCCCATTAGTCAGTATTTATTTATAACAAAAGCCAATAATTAATTGATGATCATTAATGAGTTATTAATTCCCCAGGCAGTTCCTGCGGTTGGCGCTGGCCCATTAGTCAGTATTTATTTATAACAAAAGCCAATAATTAATTAATGATTAATGATTATTAATGAGTTATTAATGAATTCCCCCAGGCAGTTCTACGGACGGGCGCTGGCCCATTAGTCAGTATTTATTTATAACAAAAGCCAATAATTAATTAATAATCATTAATGAGTTATTAATTCCCCAGGCAGTTCCTGCGAGTGCGGCGCTGGCCCATTAGTCAGTATTTATTTATTACAAAAGCCAATAATTAATTAATTAATGATTAACGATTATTAATGAGTTATTAATTAATTCTCCCCCCCAGGCAGTTCCTGCGGGCGGCGCTGGCCCAGCCGGGCTCGGAGCTGTTCCTGGTGCTGCCACAGGACGTGGAGGAGGCGGGGACATGGCTCACAC
Source organism: Luscinia luscinia (assembly GCA_034336685.1). Lineage (NCBI taxonomy): Eukaryota > Metazoa > Chordata > Aves > Passeriformes > Muscicapidae > Luscinia > Luscinia luscinia. The sequence continues at coordinate 13,879 of JAKWBO010001399.1, forward strand.
CTGGGGACACCTGTGTGACACCTGGGGACACCTGTGACACACCTGGGCGCACCTGTGTGACAGCTGGGGACATGTGTGACACACCTAGGCGCACCTGTGACACACCTGTGGGACACCTATGACACACCTGGGCACACCTGTGTGACAGCTGGGGACACCTGTGACACACCTGGGGACACCTGTGGTGACAGCTGGGGACACGTGTAGACACACCTGGGGACACGTGTGACACACCTGGGGACAGCTGTGACACACCTGGGCACACCTGTGTGACAGCTGGGGACACCTGTGACACACCTGGGCACACCTGTGACACACCTGGGGACACCTGTGACACACCTGGGCAACACCTGCTGACACACCTGGGCACACCTGTGTGACAGCTGGGGACACCTGTGACGCACCTGGGGACACCTGTGTGACACCTGGGGACACCTGTGACACACTGGGGACACCTGGGACACACCTGGGGACACCTGTGTGACAGCTGGGGACACGTGTGACACCTAGGGACAGCTGTGACACACCTGAGTGACACCTGACTGATACCTGGGCACACCTGTGACACACCTGAGTGACAGCTGTGACATCTGAGTGACACCTGGCGACACCTGGGCACACCTGAGTCACACCTGAGTCACACCTGGGGACATAGCTGAGCCCTGAGT
>JAKWBO010000140.1:0-108182 GCA_034336685.1 Luscinia luscinia
ACCGACCCCATTTCCATCCCATAATGCCCACCTTACACCCCTGAGCGTTCATGGCCGCCAGGGTGCGGCGACAGAGCGGGCTGGGGCGGCTCCAGCAGCTCCACCTGGGCCACCCCATAACCCAAACCCTGACCCCATAGTGACCCCATAGCCCATCCCTGACCCCATAACCCATCCCTGACCCCATAGCCAATCCCTGACCCCATAGCCATCCCATAACCCATTCCCTGACCCCATTTCCATCCCATAAGGCCCACCTTACACCCCTGAGCGTTCATGGCCGCCAGGGTGCGGCGCTTAGCGAGGGCTGGGGCGGCTCCAGCAGCTCCACCTGGGCCACCCCATAACCCAAACCCAGACCCCATAGCCCAAACCCTGACCCCATAACTCACCCCATAACTCATCCTGACCCAATAACCCATCCCTGACCCCAGAACCCATCCCTGACCCCAGAACCCAATTCCTGACCCCATAACCCATCCCTGACCCCCATAGCCCAAACCCTGACCCCATAACCCACCCCATAACCCAAACCCTGACCCCATACCCACCCCATTTCCATCCCATAATGCCCCACCTTACACCCCTGTGCGTTCATGGCCGCCAGGGTGTCGGCGCAGCGCGGGCTGGGGCGGCTCCAGCAGCTCCACCTGGGCCACCCCATAACCCAAACCCTGACCCCATAACCCAAACCCTGACCCCATAGTGACCCCATAGCCCATCCCTGACCCCATACCCACCCCATTTCCACCCCATAACCCATCCCATAACCCATTCCCTGATCCCATAACTCACCCCATAACTCATCCCTGACCCCATAACCCAAACCCTGACCCCATAGCCCATCCCCTGACCCCATAACTCACCCATAACCCATTCTCTGACCTCATAACCCATCCCTGACCCCATAACCCATCCCTGACCCCAAACACCCCATACCCACCCCATTTCATCCCCATAACCCCACCTTACACCCCTGTGCGTTCATGGCCGCCAGGGTCCTGCGCGTAGCGCGGGCTGGGGCGGCTCCAGCAGCTCCACCTGGGCCACCCCATAACCCAAACCCTGACCCCATAACCCATCCCTGACCCCATACCCACCCCATACCGACCCCATTTCCATCCCATAATGCCCACCTTACACCCCTGAGAGCGTTTCATGGCCGCCAGGGTGCGGCGCGAAGCGGGCTGGGGCGGCTCCAGCAGCTCCACCTGGGCCACCCCATAACCCATCCCTGACCCCATAGTGACCCCATAACCCATCCCTGACCCCATAACCCACCCCATACCGACCCCATTTCCATCCCATAATGCTCACCTTGCACCCCTGAGCGTTCATGGCCGCCAGGGTCGCGGCGACAGCGCGGGCTGGGGCGGCTCCAGCAGCTCCACCTGGGCCATCCCATAACCCAAACCCTGACCCCATAACCCATCCCACCCCCATAACCCATCCCTGACCCCATACCCACCCCATTTCCATCCCATAATGCCCACCTTACACCCCTGAGCGTTCATGGCCGCCAGGGTGCGGCGCAGCGCGGGCTGGGGCGGCTCCAGCAGCTCCACCTGGGTGCGCACGCTGCTCTCCACGTACGGCCCCACCAGCACGTAACTCTCGCCCCACTCGTCGGCCGTGACCCGAGCCTTGGTCTGCAGCACCGTGTAGATCCCCCCCACTGCGGTTTGGGGAAATGGGGTTAAGGGGTCTCAGGGGCACCCCAAATACCTGGGAACCCCAAATCCCAAAATCCAGGGCACCTGGGACTCATTAAAACCCCAAACACACCCCTGGGGATCACACAGAAACAGCGCCGTGTAGATTCCCCCACTGCGGTTTGGGGGGAAAAATGGGGTTAAGGGGGTCTCAGGGCACCCCAAATCCTCCCCAACCACCTGAGACCACCCTGGTCACCCGGGAACCCCCAAAATCCCAATCCAGGACCCCTTAAAACCCCAAACACACACTGGAGATCAGTCATGGAGCAGCACCGTGTAGATCCCCCCCACTGCGGTTTGGGGGGGGAAAAATGGGGTTAAGGGGGGTCTCAGAGGCACCCCAAATACCTGGGAACCCCAAAATTCCAAATCCAGGACTCCTTAAAACCCCAAACACACTCCTGGAGATCATACACGAAAGCAGCGCCGTGTAGATCCCCCCCACTGCGGTTTGGGGGGAAAAAATGGGGTTAAGGGGGGTCTCAGGGGCACCCCAAATACCTGGGAACCCCAAAATTCCCAATCCAGGACCCCTTAAAACCCCAAACATCTCCTGGGGATCATACAGAAAGTAGCACCGTGTAGATCCCCCCCACTGGGGTTTGGGGGGAAAAAATGGGGTTAAGGGGTCTCAGGGGCACCCCAAATACCTGGGAACCCCAAATCCCAAATCCAGGGCACCTAGGACTCCTTAAAACCCCAAACATCTCCTGGGGAATCAATCACAGGAGCAGCACCGTGTAGATCCCCCCCACTGCGGTTTGGGGGGAAAATGGGGTTAAGGGGGGTCTCAGGGGCACCCCAAATACCTGGGAACCCCAAAATTCCCAATCCAGAGCACCTAGGACTCACTTAAAACCCCAAACACACCCTGGAGATCATACAGAAAGCAGCGCCGTGTAGATCCCCCCCACTGCGGTTTGGGGGGAAATGGGGTTAAGGGGGGTCTTAGGGGCACCCCAAATACCTGGGAACCCCCAAATCCCAATCCAGGACACACCTGGGACTCATTAAAACCCCAAACATCTCCTGGGGATCAATCACAGAGCAGCTACCCTGTAGATCCCCCCCCACTGCGGTTTGGGGGGAAAAATGGGGTTAAGGGGGTCTCAGGGGCACCCCAAATACCTGGGAACCCCAAAATCCCAAAATCCAGAACACCTGGGACCCCTTAAAACCCCAAACATCTCCTGGGGATCAGTCACGCAGCAGCACCGTGTAGATCCCCCCCACTGCGGTTTGGGGGGAAATGGGGTTAAGGGGGGTCTCAGGGGCACCCTAAATACCTGGGAACCCCCAAAATTCCCAAATCCAGGGCACCTAGGACTCATTAAAACCCCAAACATCTCCTGGAGATCATACAGAAAGCAGCACCATGTAGATCCCCCCCACTGCGGTTTGGGGGGGAAAATGGGGTTAAGGGGGGTCTCAGAGGCACCCCAAATCCTCCCCAACCACCTGAGACCACCCTGGTCACCCGGGAACCCCCAAAATCCCAATCCAGGACCCCTTAAAACCCCAAACACACACTGGAGATCAGTCACAGAGCAGCACCGTGTAGATCCCCCCCACTGCGGTTTGGGGGGGAAAATGGGGTTAAGGGGGGTCTCAGGGGCACCCCAAATACCTGGGAACCCCAAAATCCCAAAATCCAGGGCACCTGGGACCCCTTAAATCCCAAACATCTCCTGGGGATCACCCACAAATCAAAATCGTGTAGATTTCCCCAGTTTTTTGGGGGGTATAAAGGGGTTAAGGGGGGTCTCAGGGGCACCCCAAATATCTGGGAACCCCCAAACCCCAATCCAGGACACACCTGGGACCCACCCCCAAAAATCACCCCAAAATCCCTCCTGAGCCCCTCAGAGATACCTGAGACCCCCAAATCCTCCAGGACACCCCAAAAATCCATCCAAGACCCCCAAAACCCACCCAGTTCCCCCAAAGCCCATCAAGGAACCCCCAAATTCCCCAGTCCCCAAAATCTATCCAGGACCCCCAAATTCCCCAGGTCCCCCAAAATCCATCCAGGACCCCCAAATTCCCCCAGGTCCCCCAAAATCCATCCAGGACCTCCCAAATTCCCCATAGGACCCCCCAAAATCCCTCCTGAGCCCCTCAGACACACTTGAGACCCCCAAATTTCCTCTAGGACCCCCCAAAACCCCACCCAGGACCCCCGAAAATCCTCCTGGACCCCCGAAAAACCTCTCAAGGACGCCCCAAATTCCTTCCAGAACCCCCAAATCCTCCCCCAGGACCCCCTAAATTTCCTCCAGAGCCCCTCAGAGACACCTGAGACCCCCCAAATTTCCTCCAGGACTCTCAGATTCCTCCAGGACCCCCAAAACCTCCTGAGCCCTCAGAGACACCTGAGACCCCCAAATTCCCCAGGACCCCCAAACCCCCTAAGAGCCCCCAAAATCCCTCCTGGACCCCCCCAAATCCCTCCAGAGCCCCTCAGACACACTTGAGACCCCCAAATTTCCTCTAGGACCCCCCAAATTTCCCCAGGTCCCCCCAAAACCCCTCCAGGACCCCCCAAATCCCCCAGGACCCCCAAAATCCATCCAGGACCCCCAAATTCCCCAGGACCCCCCAAACCCCTAAGACCCCCAAAATCCCTCCTGAGCCCCTCAGAGACATCTGAGACCCCCAAATCCTTTCAGGACCCCCAAATCCCTCCAGGACTCCCCAAAACCCCTCCTGGACCCCCAAATCCCTCCAGGACCCCCCAAAACCCTCTCAGGACTCCCCCCAAATCCCCCCAGGACCCCCCAAATCCATCCAGGACCCCAAATTCCCCAGGTCCCCCCAAACCCTCCTAAGACCCCCAAAATCCCTCCTGAGCCCTCAGAGACACCTGAGACCCCCAAATCCCTCCAGGACCCCCCAAAATTCCTCCTGGGGGGTGCCCCGGTGCATTGTGGGACACGATGATGCCCCGCCATCCCATGATGCTCCGCGGCGCCGGAGTTTCCCACAATGCCCCGCGGGCAGCGCTGGAGTATCCCAGCATGCACCGCGGCTCCCGTTAACCCCCTCCGCGCCACGCCCCTCCCCAAATTCCCAAAGTCACCGAGCTGGGGGGCAGCGGGTCCGGGGGCTCTGGGGGGGTCTCAGGTGTCTGGGGGGGCCTGAGGAGGGATTTTGGGGGTCCCAGGTTATCCAGGGAGAATTTGGGGGAAATTTGGGGGTCTCAGGTGTCCATGGGGTGACCCCAGGGTCTGGGGGGTCCAGGAGGGATTTTGGGGGTCCCAGGGGTCCAGAAGGGATTTCAGGAGGTTTTTGGGGGTCAGGAGGGATTTGGGGGTCCTAGGTACCTGGGAGGCTCCGAGGGGCGCCAGGTGACCCCAAATTTCCATGGGGGGTCAGGAAGGATTTGGGGATCAGGAAGGATTTGGGGGGTCAGGAAGGATTTTGGGGTGCCTCAGCAATCCCAGGAACTCTGGATGAATTTTTGGGGATTTTTGGGGGTCCCAAGGTGATTTTGGGGGGTCCCAAGGTGACTTTTGGGGATTTTTTGGGGGTCCCAAGGTGATTTTTGGGGGTCCTAAGGTGATTGTGGAAATTTTTGGAGGTCCCAAGGAGATTTTGGGGATTTTTGGGGGTCTCAGGGTGATTTTGGGGATTTTTGGGGTGTCTCAGCAATCCCAGGGAACTCTGGATGAATTTTGGGGATTTTTGGGAGGTCCTGAGGTCATTTTGTGGATTTTTTGGGGGTCCCGAGTTGATTTTGGGGATTTTTTTGGGGGTCCCAAGGTAATTTTGAGATTCCCAAGGTAATTTTGGGGATTTTTGGAGGTCCCAAGGTGACTTTGGGGATTTTTTGGGGGTCCCAAGGTAATTTTGGGGGTCCCAAGGTGATTTTGGGGATTTTTGGGGGTCTCAAGGTGATTTTGGGGATTTTTGGGGGTGTCTCAGCAATCCCAGGGAACTCTGGATGAATTTTGGGGATTTTTGGGGGTCCCAAGGTGATTTTTGGGGGTGTCTCAGCAACCCCAGGGAACTCTGGATGAATTTTGGGGATTTTTTGAGATTCCCAAGGTGATTTTGGGGATTTTTGAGGGTCCCAAGGTGATTTCGGGGATTTTTTTGGGGGTCCCAAGGTAATTTTGGGGGTCCCAAGGTGATTTTTGGGGTGTCTCAGCAACCCCAGGAACTCTGGATGAATTTGGGGGATTTTTTGAGATTCCCAAGGTGACTTTGTGGATTTTTGGGGGTCTCAAGGTGATTTTTGGGGGTCCCAAGGTGATTTTGGGGACTTTTTGGGGGGTCCCAAGGTGATTTTGGGGGACTTTTTGGGGTGTCTCAGCAATCCCAGGAACTCTGGATTAATTTTGGGATTTTTTTGAGGGTCCCAAGGTGATTTTGGGGATTTTTGGGGATTCTTTGGGGGGTCTCAGGAGGAATTTGAGGGCCTCAGGAGGGATTTTGGGGGTGTCTCAGCAATCCCAGGGAACTCTGGATTAATTTTGGGATTTTTTGAGATTCCCGAGGTGAATTTGGGGATTTTTTGGGGGGTCTCACCTTTGTTGGCCACCTCCCAGGCCACCTCGAACAGCACCACGTTGTCGGGGGCGCCGGGACCCCCCCAGTCCTCCAGCCCCGGCAGGGAGCTCACGGACACGCTGCGGGCCAGCGGCATCTGCCCCCCAAAAACCCCAAATCTGGGGTCACAGAGGGGTCACGGCACCCCAAAAATGGGGGTGAGAAAAGGAACCCCCAAAACCCCCCAAACCTCCCAAAATCCCCCCAAAAATGGTTTTGGGAGGGAATTAATGGAAAGATGGGATCCCAAAATTGGGGAGGGGGTCACAGAGGGTCACGGCACCCCAAAATGGGGGGTGAAAAATGGGGACCCCAAAATTGGGGGGTGAAAAGGACCCCAAAACCCCTAAACCCCCGAAAAAAAAACAGTTTTGGGAGGGAATTAATGGGAAAGATGGGATCCCAAAATTGGGAGGGGTCACAGAGAGGTCACAGCACCCCCAGAATGGGGGTGAGAAAAGGAACCCCCAAAATTGGGGCGGTGAGAAAAGGGACCCCCAAACTCCCAAAATCCCCCAAAAATGGTTTTGGGAGGGAATTAATGGGAAAGATGGGATCCCAAAATTGGGGAGGGGGGTCACAGAGAGGTCACGGCACCCCCAAAATGGGGGGTGAAAAATGGGGACCCCAAAATTGGGGGGAGAAAAGGGAGCCTCAAAACCCCCAAACCCCCAAAATCCCCCCAAAAAATGGTTTTGGGAGGGAATTAATGGGAAAGATGGGATCCCAAAATTGGGGAGGGGGTCACAGAGAAGTCACGGCACCCCCAGAATGGGGGGTGAAAAAGGACCCCCAAAATTGGGGGGTGAAAAAGGGAGCCTCAAAATCCCCCAAAATCCCCCAAAAAATGGTTTTGGGAGGAATTAATGGGAAAGATGGGATCCCAAAATTGGGGGTGGGGATTGTGGGAGGACCCCCAAAAATTGGGGAGGGGTCACAGAGAGGTCACGGCACCCCCAAAATGGGGGGTGAAAAATGGGGACCCCAAAATTGGGGGAGTGAGAAAGGACCCCCAAAACCCCTAAACCCCCCGAAAAAAAACAGTTTTGGGAGGGAATTAATGGGAGAGATGGGATCCCAAAATTGGGGAGGGGGTCACAGAGAGGTCACGGCACCCCCAGAATGGGGGTGAAAAATAGGGACCCCAAAATTGGGGGGTGAAAAGGGAGCCTCAAAATCCCCAAAATCCTCCCGAAAAAAAGTTTTGGGAGGAATTAATGGGAAAGATGGGATCCCAAAATTGGGGGGGGATTGTGGGAGGACCCCCAAAAATTGAGGAGGGGTCACAGAGGTCACAGCACCCCCCAAAATGGGGGGGAATGGGACCCCAAAACATCAGGGGATACCCTCACACTCCCCCCCCCAATTAGTTAATTATGGGATTAATTATGGGGGTTAATGGGAGAGATGTGATCCCAAAATCGGGGGGGGGATTGTGGGAGGACCCCAAAAATTGGGGAGGGGGGAACAACGGAATGGGGAGACCCCAAAAATGGGGGGAGTAAAATGAAGGGGAACTGAAAAATTGGGGGGGGTTACGGAAATTAGGGGGATTTATTGGGAGGTCCCAAAATTTGGGACAGCCCCAAAACGGGGGTGGAAAGGGGTGGGGGGGGGGCTCCAAGGCGGAGACCCCCCACGACTTCCACGACCCCAAAATTTCCCCTATGGCCCCCGAGCTGCACGAGGACCCCCAGGACCCCCCACCCCCACGGGACCCCCCAAAAACCCCCCGCAGCCCCTCCCAGCCCCCCAGAACCCCCTGAGGGGACCCCCCACCCACGGGTGACCCCTTGTCCTCACCCCCCCACCCGAACCCCCAAACCCCCAGGACCCCCCAGACCCCTGAGACCCCCACCTCACGGGACCCCCAAGGGAGCCCCCCACCGCTACAAACTTCTCCAGCACCACGAGGAGCCCCCTGGACTGCCCCACCCCACGGGACCCCCGAGGGGGACCCTCCCCATGGGGGTCCTCGATCCGGGGGGCTCCGGGGGTCCTCACAGCCGCCCCCTCACTCCTCCCCGCGCTCCCGCAGCTGATCGCGGAATGACCCCTCCCGCCCCCGTCCCCAGGCCACGCCCCCTCCCCCCGCCGCGGCCACGCCCCCCGGCGCTGATTGGCTGAGGCGGAGGCGAGAGGGGACGGGCGGGAGGGCGGCGCGCGGGGGCAGGGAGGGGCGCCTTAAAGGGCAACGGCGCCTTAAAAAGGGCAACGAGGGGACACTGAGGGGGGAGGGATTGAGGGGCTGTGGGGGCTGGGTGGGGATGGGAGGGGTTATGGCGCTGCTGGCGGGGCAGGCTGGGGTTATGGGGGCGGTTGTGCGGTTGTGTGGTGCCCATGAGGCAGTTATGGGGCAGGTTATGGGGTGTCTATGGGGCAGGTTGTGGAGCTGCGGGACAAGTTATGGGGCAGCTTGTAGGGATATCCCAAAGGTAGCTGGTGCGGCTGTGAGGTGTCTGTGGGGCAGATTGGGGCGGTGGGGTTGTGGTTATGGGGTAGGTTATAGGAGGCAGTTATGGAGCTGGTGTGAGGTATCTGTGGGTCAGGTCAAGCGCCGGTTCTGGGGCCGGGTCTGGTGTCCTGGGGCCGGTTTTTGGTGCTCTGGAGCCGCTTTGGCGCCGCCCTCCCCCTCCAAGGGGCCCCCGGCGGTGCTGGAGGACCGCGCACCATCGAGAGGGCGCGGCCAGAGCGGCCGCTCCCGCAGGCCCCGCCCTCCGGCCCCTCGACGTCACTTCCGGCCGGGAGAGCGCGAGGGCAGCGCGGGAGCGAAGCGGCGGCGCCATGGCAACGGCGGTGGGGATGGGGACGGGGGATCTGAGGGGGTTGTGAGGGGCTGAGGGGTGGGGAGAACCTGGGGGCTCCTGGGGGTACTTGAGGGGTCCTGGGGTGTTTGGCGGGACGCCGTGAGGGGATGAGGATCCGTAGAGATGGAGAGATCCGTGAGGAGATCCGTGAGGGATGGAAGGATCTGTGAGGGATCCGTGAGGATGGAGGATCTGTGAGGGATGAGGATCCAGTGAGGAATAAGTCTGAGAGATGAGGATCTGTGAGATCGTGAGAGGTGAAAGATCTGAGGATGAGAGATCCTGAGGGAGATGGAGGATCCGTAAGATCGTGAGGCTGAGATCTAGGGGATAGGAGGATCCATGAGGGATCCATGGATGGGGATCTGTGAGGAATCCATGTGAGGGATGAGGATCTGTGAGGATGGAGATCCGTGAGGGGATGGGGAGGGATCCGTGAGGGGATCCGTGAGGATGAGGATCCGTGAGGGGATGGGGAATCCATGAGGAGATGGGGATCCATGAGGGATGTGAGATCTCTGAGGGAATGGGGGATCCCTGAGGGAATGGGGGAATCTGTGAGGGATGAGGGTCCCAGGGAGGGCCTAGGGGCCGTTTGGGGGGTCCCAGGTTATCCAGGAGAGTTTGGAGGAAAATTTGGGGGTCCCAGGTGTCCGTGGGGCAGTCCCAGGGGTCTGGGGGGATCAGGAGGAATTTTGGGGGTCCCAGCGGAGGTCCAGGAGACGATTGGGGGTCCCAGGTAATCCAGGGAGAGTTTGGGAAAATTTTGGGGGTCCCAGGTGTCCATGGGGCAGTACCAGGTGTCTGGGAGAAATCTAGGGGGCTCAGGAGAGGTTTTGGGGGGTCCTAGGGGGGTTCAGCAGGCGTTTGGGTGGTCCCAGCTGATCCAGGGAGAGTTTGGGGAGTCCCAGGTGTCCATGGGGTGATCCCAGGAATCTGGGGGGGCTCAGGAAGGATTTTGGGGGGTTCCTGATGGGTTCTGAGGGGATTTGGGGGGTCTGAAGGAAATTTGGGGGGGTCCCTGGAGGGTTTCAATGTTGGTCGGTGAGAATTTGGGGATCTCTGAAGGGAACAATTTAGGGGCCCAAAATAATTCTGGCATCCCTGAGGATCTGGAATCAGGATCTGAGCTCAGGAATTTGGGGGCTCCCAGGGTGACCCCAAACCTTTCCATCCCCTCCCAGACCCCCAAAGTTCCAGGAGGTTCGGGACGTCACCCGCATCGAGCGGATCGGTGAGACACGGCCCCCTCCCCTTTTTGGGGACCCCCACTCCATTTTGGGGCTCCTGTCCCAGTTTTGGGGAGGTTTGTGGAGAGGGGAGATCCTAAAATTAGGAAAAGGGGAATTTCAGGAATTTCAGGAATCACTCACAGCTTTTTGGGGGGAGGGTCCCCAAAATGGAGAGACCCTTGTAGCCCCTCAAATTCCCTCCTTCTTGGGGACCCCCACTCCATTTTGGGGCTCCTGTCCCAGTTTTGGGGAGGTTTGTGGAGAGGGGGGATCCTAAAATTAGGAAAAGGGGAATTTCAGGAATCACTCACAGCTTTTTGGGGGGGATTGAGGGGACCCCTTGTAACCCCCCCAAGTTCTTCTCCTTTTTGTGGACCCCCACCCCATTTTGGGGCTCCTGTCCCAGTTTTGGGGTGGTTTAGATGATCCTAAAACTGGGAAAAAGAGGGTCAGGGGGATTCAGGAATTTCAGGAATCCCTCCCAGCTTTTTGGGGGGGTCCCCAAAATGGGAGGGACCCCCTGTAACCCCCCCAAATTCCTGTGGCAGGCGCCCACTCCCACATCCGCGGGCTGGGGCTGGACGATGCGCTGGAGCCGCGGCAGGTAGGGGCACCGGGGGGGTTTGCAGCTCCTTGGGGGGCTCTGCACCCCTGGAGTTTGGGGGTTCACCCCTACCTGTGCCCCCCCAGGTGTCCCAGGGCATGGTGGGGCAGCTGTCGGCCCGCCGCGCCGCCGGCGTCATCCTGGAGATGATCAAGGAGGGCAAGATCGCCGGGCGCGCCGTGCTGATCGCCGGGCAGCCGGGCACGGGGAAAACGGCCATTGCCATGGGTGTGTCATCCCTAAAACATCCCAAAAATATCCCAAAAACATCCCAAAACATCCCAAAATATCCTAAAAGCATCCCCCAAAACTCACCCAAATCCCCGTGCTGATCGCCGGGCAGCCGGGCACGGGGAAAACGGCCATTGCCATGGGTGTGTGACCCCAAAATATCCCAAAAATATCCCAAAGACATCCCAAAACATCCCAAAATCCCCGTGCTGATCGCCGGGCAGCCGGGCACGGGGAAAACGGCCATTGCCATGGGTTTGTCATCCCTAAATATCCAAAAAACATCCCCAAAGACATCCCAAAATATCCTAAAAACTCACCCAAATCCCCGTGCTGATCGCCGGGCAGCCTGGCACGGGGAAAACGGCCATTGCCATGGGTTTGTCATCCCTAAATATCCAAAAACATCCCCAAAGACATCCTAAAAACATCCTAAAAACTCACCCAAATCCCCGTGCTGATCGCCGGGCAGCCGGGCACGGGGAAAACGGCCATTGCCATGGGTTTGTCATCCCTAAAACATCCCAAAAATATCCCAAAATATCCTAAAAACTCACCCAAATCCCCGTGCTGATCGCCGGGCAGCCGGGCACGGGGAAAACGGCCATTGCCATGGGTGTGTGACCCCAAAATATCCCAAAAATATCCCAAAGACATCCCAAAAACATCCCCAAATCCCCGTGCTGATCGCCGGGCAGCCGGGCACGGGGAAAACGGCCATTGCCATGGGTTTGTCATCCCTAAAACATCCCAAAAACATCCCAAAACATCCTAAAAACATCCCAAAAACGTCCCAAAATCCCACCCAAATCCAACTCACAAACATCCCAAAAACATCCCAAATCCCCGTGCTGATCGCCGGGCAGCTGGGCACGGGGAAAACGGCCATTGCCATGGGTGTGTGACCCCAAAATCCCGTCTAAATTTCCCTGAGTCCCCAGATCCCCTTGAACTCACTGCTGACCTCTCCAACCCCCAAAATCCCCATAAACCCCCCAAACACCCCAAATCCCCTCGAACTCATTCCTGACTCCTCCAAGCCCCCAAAATCCAAATCCAAATACCCTCAAATCCCCTCGAACTCATTCCCTGACCCCTCCAACCCCCAAAATCCTCCTAAACCCCCCAAAATCCCCTCAAACTCACCCCTGACCTCTCCAACCCTCCCTAAATCCCCTCGAACTCATGCCCTGACCCTCCAACCCCCCAAAATCCCTTAAACTCCCCCAAACCCCCCGAAATTCCCCTTGAACTCACGCCCTGACCCCTCCAACCCCCCCAAAATCCCCCTTAAACTCCCCCAAACCCCCGAATTCCCCTTGAACTCACCCCTGACCCCTCCAACCCCCTAAAATCCAAATTAAACACCCCGAAATCCTCTCAAACTCACTCCTGACCCCTCCAACCCCTAAAATCTCTCCTAAACCCCCCAAATACCCCTTGAGCTCACCCCTGACCCCTCCAACCCCCTGAAATCCCCCTAAATCCTCTCAAACTCACCCCTGACCCTCCAACCCCTAAATCCCCTCAAACTCACCCCCGACCCCTCTAACCCCCCGAAATCCCTCTCAAATCCCCCTCAAACTCACCCCTGACACCTCCAACCCCCAAAATCCAAATTAAACACCCCCCAAATCCCCTTCAAACTCACCCTGACTCCTCTAACCCCCCAAAATCCAAATTAAACCCCCCAAATCCCCTTCAAACTCACCCTGACCCCTCCAACCCCCAAAATCCAAATTAAACCCCCCAAATCCCCTTCAAACTCACCCCTGACCCCTCTAACCTCCCAAAATCCCTCCTAAGTCCCCCTAAATCCCCATCAAACTCACCCTGACCCCTCTAACCCCCCAAAATCCCTCCTAAATCTCCCTCAAACTCACCCCTGACCCCTCCAACCCCCAAAATCCAAATTAAACACCCCCAAATCCCCTTCAAACTCACCCCTGACCCCTCCAACCCCCGAAATCCTCTTAAATCCCCCTCAAACTCATTCCTGACCCCTCCAACCCCCAAAATCCAAATTAAACACCCCCCAAATCCCCTCAAACTCACCCCTGACCCCTCCAACCCCCCGAAATCCCCCAAAATCCCCCCAAAATCCCCCCACCGCGGTTGGTCCCCGCGAGGCATGGCGAGGCGCTGGGCCCGACACGCCCTTCACGGCCATCGCCGGCAGCGAGATCTTCTCGCTGGAGATGTCGCGCACGAGGCGCTGACCCAGGCCTTCCGCCGCTCCATCGGCGTCCGCATCAAGTACGGGCTCTCCGGGGCTCCTCGCCCCATTTCGGGGGTCCCACACCCCATTTCGGGGGTCCCACGCCACCTATTGGGGGTCTCGCCACTTTTCGGGGTCCTCACCCCATTTTTGGGGGGTCTCGCCCCATTTTGGGGGGTCCCACCTCACCTATTGGGGTCTCGCCCCTTTTCAGGGTCCTCACCTCATTTTGGAGGGTTCTCGCCCTAATTTTGGGGGTCTCGCCCCATTTTGGGGGTCCCACACCACCTATTGGGGGTCTCGCCACTTTTCGGGGTCCTCACCTCATTTTGGAGGGTTCTCGCCTAATTTTGGGGGTCTCGCCCCATTTTGGGGGGTCCCACATCACCTATTGGGGTCTCGCCCTTTTCGGGGTCCCACACCCCATTTCGGGGGGTCTCATATCACCTATTGGGGTCTCGCCCCATTTTGGGGGGGTCCCATGCCACCTATTGGGAGTCTCGCCCCTTTTCGGGGTCCTCACCCCATTTCTGGGGGCGTCTCACCTAATTTTGGGGGTCTTACACTCCATTTCAGGGGTCCTCACCCCATTTCTGGGGGGGGTCTCGCCTAATTTTGGGGGCCTCGCCCTTTCGAGGGTTCCCACCTTACCTATTGGGGGTCTCTCCCCTTTTCGGGGTGCTCACCCCATTTCTGGGGAGGTCTCGCCCTAATTTTGGGGGTCCCACACTCCATTTCAGGGGTTCTCGCCTCATTTTGGGGGTCCTCACCCCATTTCGGAGGGGTCTCGCCCTGTTTCGGGGGGGGAGTCTCACCCTATTTTAGAGGATTTAACCCCATTTCATTCTCCACCTCAATTTTGGGGTTCCTCCACCCCATTCAAATGTCCCCAACACCCAAATTTTGGGGTTCCCCCTCATTTTTGGGGTGATTTTTGCCATTTTTTGCCTCGCAGGGAGGAGACCGAGATCATCGAGGGGGAGGTGGTGGAGATCCAGATCGACCGCCCGGCCACCGGCACGGTGAGGGGGGACCCCAAAACCCTCCCTGTGCCCCCAAAATCCCCTCTGGGTCCCCCCAAAATCACAGGGGATCCCCCAAACCTTCCTGTTCCTTGCAGGGCACCAAAGTGGGGAAGCTGACGCTGAAAACGACGGAGATGGAGACGATTTACGATTTGGGGGCCAAGATGATCGAGGCCCTGAGCAAGGAGAAGGTGCAGGCAGGGTGAGTGGGGGTCCCGAAATTGGGGAGACCCCAAAATGGATAGGGCACCCCGAAATTGGGGAGGGGGACTTGGAATTTAGGGGGTGAGGGTTGGAATTGAGGGGAGGAAAGAGTGGGAAATGTGAGGGGAAAAATGGTGGGAAGTGTGAGGGGAGAGAAAATGGTGGGAAATGTGAGGGGAAAAAAGGCAGAAAATGTGAGGGGAGAAAAAAGAGCAAGAAATTCGAGGAGGAGAAAAAGAACAGAAAATGTGAGGGGAGGAAAAGGGCAGGAAAAGTGAGGGGAGAAAAAAAGGCAGGAAACGTGAGGGGAGAAAAAAAGAGCGGGAAACATGCCGGGAGAAAAGGGCGGGAAACGTGAGGGGAAAAGGCAGGAAGTGTGAGAAGAAAAAGGGCAGAAAATGTGAGGAAAAAAGTAGTGAGAAATGTGAGGGGAAAAGGGTGGGAAACAAGAGGGGAAAAAAGCAAGAAACGTGAGGAGGAGGAGAAAGGTGAGGAAATGAGAGGGGGGAAAAATGGCGGGAAACGTGAGGGGAGAAAAAGGTGGGAAAACATGAGGGAGGAAAAAAGGAAAACGCAAGGGGAGGAAATATGGTGTGAAATGTAAGGCGGGAAAGGGTTGGAAAATGTGAGGGGAGGAAAAGGGCAAGAAGCGTGAGGGGGAAAAAGGATGGGAAGCATGAGGGGGGAAAAGGGCTGGGAAATGTGAGAAGGAATAAGAGTAGGAAGTGTGAGGGCGGAAAAATGGTGGGAAATGTGAGGGGAGAAAAGGTAGGAAAGCTGAGGGGAGAAAAGGGAAACGTGGGTGGAGAAAAGGGCTGGAAAACGTGAGAGGGAAAAAAGGGAGGGGAAATGTGAGGGGAGAAAAACACCAAAATACCTTTTGTCTGTCCCCAGGGACGTCATCACCATTGACAAGGCCACAGGGAAGATCTCAAAGCTGGGGCGCTCCTTCACCCGGGCACGGGACTACGACGCCATGGGGGCACAGGTGAGGTTTTTGGGGGTCTCTGGGGGGCGTGCAGGGGGGTTCTGGGGTTGCTCTGACCCCCAAAACTCTTCCCCCCCAGACGAAATTCGTGCAGTGCCCCGACGGGGAGCTGCAGAAGCGGCGCGAGGTGGTTCACACGGTGTCGCTGCACGAGATCGACGTCATCAACTCCCGCACCCAGGGATTCCTCGCCCTGTTCTCGGGTACCCCAAAACTGAGCCCAAACTGTCCCCAAAACTGAGCCCAAAACTGAGCCCAAACTGAGCCCAAACTGTCCCCAAAACTGAGCCCAAAACTGTCCCCAAACTGTCCCCAAACTGAGCCCAAACTGACCCCCAAACTGTCCTCACACAGCCCAGGGATTCCTCGCTCTCTTCTCGGGTAACCCCAAAACTGTCCCCAAACTGTCCCCAAAACTGGAGCCCAAACTGACCCCAAACTGACCCAACACTGAGCCCAAACTGACCCCAAAACTGACCCCAAACTGATCCAAACTGTCCCCAAAACTGAGCCCAAAATGACCCCAAACTGACCCCAAACTGAGCCCAAACTGTCCCCAAAACTGACCTCAAACTGACCCCAAACTGTCCCTCACACAGCCCAGGGATTCCTCGCCCTGTTCTCGGGTACCCCAAAACTGAGCCCAAAACTGACCCCAAAACTGTCCCCAAACTGTCCCCAAAACTGAGCCCAAACTGTCCCCAAAACTGAGCCCAAACTGACCCCAAACTGACCCCAAAACTGACCCCAAACTGTCCCCAAAACTGACCCCAAACTGTCCCCAAAACTGACCCCAAACTGACCCCAAACTGTCCCTCACACAGCCCAGGGTTTCCTCACCCTGTTCTCGGATACACCCCAGACCCCAAAACTGACCCCAAACTGAGCCCAGACCCCTAAACTGCCCCTCACACAGCCCCAGGGGTTCCTAACCCTCTTCTTAGGTGCTCTCACACCCCAAAATAGCCCCTGGGACCCCCAAAACTGCACCTGGGACCCCCAAAACTGCCCCTGAGGCCCCCAAACCCCGAATGCAGGTGACACAGGTGAGATCAAGCCGGAGGTGCGGGAGCAGATCAACGCCAAGGTGGCCGAGTGGCGCGAGGAGGGCAAGGCTGAGGTCATCCCTGGGGTAAGCCCTGACCCCCAAACCCCCTGGGGACCCCCAAATTCACCCTGGGACCCCCAAAATGCCTCTAGGGACCCCCAAACCCTTGGTGGGACATTCCAAACCTCCTGGGGTGGTTGGAACTCCCACCCAAGACTGCCAAAATCCCCCAGGAATCTCCAGAGCTCTCTGGGATTGCAGCCAGTCCCTTACAGGACTCCCCAAAAACCACTCAGGGACCCCAAAATCCCTCCCAGAGCAGCCCAAAACCCCCCAGAGACCCCCAAACCCCACCTCTCCAAGGAACCAGGTGATAAAAATGCTGAATCAGGTACAGCAGAGCCCCCCAAAAGCTCCTCAGAGATTCCTCAAACCCTCTGTGGAACCCCAAACCCTCCCAGGGCCCTCAGACTCCCCAAAAACCTCTCAGGGATCACCATGAGCACCCCAGGACCCCCAAAACACTCTCAGGGATCACCAAGAGCACCCCAGGACCCCCAAAACCCCTCAGGAATCACCAAGACCTCCCAGGATCCCCCAAAACCCCCTCAGGGATCACCAAGAGCACCCCAGGACCCCCAAAATCCCCTCAGGGATCACCAAGAGCCTCCCAGGACCCCCAAAACACTCTCAGGGATCACCAAGAGCACCCCAGGACTCCCCCAAAATCCCCTCAGGCATCACCATAGAGCACCCCAGGACCCCCAAAACACTCTCAGGATCACCAAAATCCTCTCAGGGATCACCAAGAGCACCCCAGGACTCCCCAAAATCCCTCAGGGATCACCAAGAGCACCCCAGGACCCCCAAAACCCCCTCAGGGATCACCAAGACCCTCCCAGGACCCCCCAAATCCCCTGGGGGATGACCAAGAGCCCCCCAGGACTCTAAATCCCCCTGGGGGATGACCAAGAGCCCCCCCAACCCTCCAGGTGCTGTTCATCGACGAGGTTCACATGTTGGACATCGAGAGTTTCTCGTTCCTCAACCGGGCCCTGGAGAGCGACATGGCGCCGGTGCTGATCATGGCCACGAACCGCGGCATCACCAGGTACCTGGGCACACCTGGGCACACCTGGGCACCCCCAGAGCTCACCTGAGCCCCCCTGATGCCCACTGTGCCCCAGGATCCGAGGCACTGCCCACCGCAGCCCCCACGGGCTGCCCCTGGACCTGCTGGACCGGCTGCTGATCATCGCCACGGGCGCCCCTATCGGCGACAAGGAGACGCGGCAGATCCTCAAAATCGGTGGGGCACCCCGAGAATGCGCCTGGGCACCCTGAAATCCTCACTGGGACAGCCCAAACTGCACCTGGGCACCCCGAAATCATCACTGGGACAGCCCAAACCGCACCTGGGCACCCGAAATCATTACTGGGACAGCCCAAACCGCACCTGGGGCACACCTGGGTACACTAAACACTCCTTGGTACAGCCCAAACCGCACCTGGGCACCCTGAAATCCTCACTGGGACAGCCCAAACCGCACCTGGGTACACTGAAACACTCCTTGGTACAGCCCAAACCGCACCTGGGCACCCCAAAATCCTCACTGGGACAGCCCAAACCACACCTGGGCACACCTGGGCATCCCGAAATCCTCATTGGGACAATCCAAACCACACTGGGCACCCCCGTCCTCACTGGGACAGCCCAAACGACACCTGGGCACACCTGGGTACCCTGAAATCCTCACTGGGACAGCCCAAACCGCACCTGGGCACCTGAAATCCTCATTGGGACAGCCCAAACCGCACCTGGGCACCCTGAAATCATCACTGGGACAGCCCAAACCACACCTGGGCACCCCAAATTCCTCATTGGGACAGCCCAAACCACACCTGGGCACACCTGGGTACCCCGAAATCCTCATTGGGACAATCCAAACCACACCTGGGCACCCAAAAATCATCATTAGGACAGCCCAAACCACACCTGGGCACACCTGGGCACCCCGAAATCCTCACTGGGACAGCCCAAACCACACCCCAACACACCTGGGCATCCCGAAATCCTCACTGGGACAGCCCAAACCACACCTGGGCACACCTGGGCATCCCGAAATCCTCATTGGGACAATCCAAACCACACCTGGGCACCCCAAAATCATCATTGGGACAGCCCAAACCACACCTGGGCACTCCTGGGCACCCCGAAATCTTCATTGGCACAGCCCAAACCACACCTGGGCACCCCGAAATCCTCCTTGGCACAGCTCAGACTGCACCTGGGCACACCTGGGCACCTCAAAATCCTCATTGGGACAGCCCAAACCACACCTGGGCACTCCGAAATCCTCACTGGGACAGCCCAAACCACACCTGGGCACCCCAAAAACCACTGCCATGGCCATGTACAGGGAGAAGGAGACCCAGTAGATCCTCAAAATAGGATGGGTCCCCAAAAACCATCTCTAACACCCCAAACACACCTGGGCACCTCCCAAAAATCAACCTGAAACTCACCTGGACACCCAAAATGCCATGAACCTCAAACATGGGTGGTCCCCCTCAGCACACCTGGGGTGCCCCTTAGCTCCCTTCAGGTCACCTCCAAAAATCCCTGTCACCCCAGCTTGGGGTGCCCCTTAACTCCTTGAGGATCCCCTCAGACACCCCAAAACCTCTCTGGGTCACCCCTAATCCCCACAACCTGTTGAGGCACCCCCCAGCTGCCCACCTGGGTACCCCATAACTCCTTCAGGATACCCCGTAACCCTCTCAGGCCTCTTTTGGGGACCCCCTGCCTGTGTTTGAGGGGACCCCTGGCCCATTTGGGGACCCCCTGCCCGTGTTTTAGGGGACCCCTGCCCGTGTTTTAGGAGACCCTGGCCCATTTTGGGGACCCTCTGCCCGTGTTTTAGGAGACCCTGGCCCATTTTGGGGACCCCCTGCCCGTGTTTTAGGAGACCCCTGGCCCATTTTGGGGTCCCCCTGCCTGTGTTTTAGGAGACCCCTGGCCCATTTTGGAGTCCCCTTGCCCGTGTTTGAGGAGACCCTGGCCCATTTTGGGGACCCCGTGCCCGTGTTTGAGGGGACCCCCTGGCCCATTTTGGGGTCCCCCTGCCCGTGTTTTAGGGGACCCCCTGCCCGTCTTTTAGGAGACCCCTGGCCCATCTTGGGGTCCCCCTGCCCGTGTTTTAGGGGACCCCCTGCCCGTGTTTTAGGAGACCCCTGGCCCATTTTGGGGTCCCCTTGCCCGTGTTTGAGAGGACCCCTGGCCCGTTTTGGGGTCCCCTTGCCCGTGTTTGAGGGGACCCCCAGCCCGTTTTGGGATCCCCCTGCCCGTGTTTTAGGGGACCCTGGCCCGATTTGAGGATCCTTTGCCCGTGTTTGAGGGGACCCCTGGCCCATTTTGGGGACCCCGTGCCCGTGTTTGAGGGGACCCCTGGCCCATTTTGGGGATCCTCTGCCCGTGTTTGAGGGGACCCCCGGCCCGTTTTGGGGTCCCCCTGACGGTTTGGGGGCGCAGGTGCGAGGAGGAGGACGTGGAGATGACGGAGGACGCGTACGCCGTGCTGACGCGCATCGGGCTGGAGACGTCGCTGCGCTACGCCATGCAGCTCATCACCGCCGCCAGCCTGGTGGCCCGGAAACGCAAGGTGGGCACCCCAAAATCCACTGGGCACCCCAAAATCCACTGGGCACCCCAGAATCCGGGCAGGGGGATCCCAAATCTGCGGGCAGGAGGGAGGGTGGGACTCCAGATTGGGGGGTGTAGAGATGAGGGGCTGAGGGAGCTTTGGGGGGCTCTGGGGGAGGGCAGCGTGGATTTGGGGTGCTGCTGGTGGTTTGGGGTCTGACGTGAAATTTGGGGAAAGGGAGGGAAATGTGAGGGGAGAGAAAAGGGCGGGAAACATGAGGGGAGAAAACTTGAGAAAGGAAATAGTTGGAAATGTGAGGGGAAGAAAAGAGCAGGAAACGTGAGGGGGAAAAAGGGCGGGAAATGTGAGGGGGAAAAAGGGTGGGAAATGTGAGGGGAAAAGAGAGGGAAATGTGAGGGAAAAGGGCTGGAAATGTGAGGGGAAAAAAAGCAGGAAATGTGAGGAGAAAAAGAGCTGTAAATGTGAGGGGATAAAAAGTGAGAAAGGAAGTAGCTGGAAATGTGAGGGGGAAAAAAACGAGCAGGAAATGTGAGGGGGAAAAGGGCGGGAAACATGAGGGGAAAAAAGGGCGGGAAATGTGAGGGGAGAAAATGGCGGAACCGTGAGGGGAGAAAAAAGGCGAGAAACGTGAGGGGGAAAAAGGAAGGGAATCTGAGGGGGAAAAGTGGGAAATGAGACACAAAATGGCAGGAAATGTAAAGGGAAAAATCAGTGAGAAATGTTAGTGAAGGAAAAAAGAGTGAGAAAACGTAAGGAAAAAAGTGGTAAACTTGAAGGGACAAAATGGTGGCAAATGTGAGGAAGGAAATAGCTGGAAATGTGAAGGGGAAAAAATGAGAGAGGGGAGAAAAGAGGGAAATGTGAGGGAGAAAAAAGGGTAGAAAACTCGAGGGGAGAGACAAGGGAGGGAAATGAGAGGGGAGGAAAAAGGTGGGAAAATGGGAGAAAAAGCAGTGGAAAGCATGAAGGAAGTAAAGGGTGGGAAATGCGAGAGGGAGGAAAATGGCAGGAAATGTGAGGGGAGAAAAGGGTGAGAAACATGAGGGGAGAAAAGAGCGGGAGAGGGGAGAAAGAGGGAAACGTGAGGGGAGAAAAAGAAGAGGGAAATGTGAGGGGAGAAAAAGGGTGGAAAGCATGAAGGGAGAAAAGGCTGGGAAATGTGAGGAGGAAAGTAAAACGTGAGGGGAAGAAGGGCAGGAAACGTGAGGGAAGAGAAAAGGGAGGGAAACATGAGGGGGAAAATGGTGGGAAATGTGAGGGGAAAAAGAGTGGAAAACACGAGGGGAGAAAAGGGTGGGAAATGTGAGGGAAGAGAAATGGGAGGGTAATGTGAGGGGAGGAAAAGGCGGAAATGTGAGGGAAGATAAAGGGTGGGAAATGTAGGGGAGAAAAGAGGGAAATGTGAGGGGAGGAAAGAGTGGGAAACATGAAGGGGAAAATGGCGGGAAACGTGAGGGGGAAAAGGGCGGGAAGTGTGAGGGGAAAAATGGCGGAAACGGAGGGAGGAAAATGGCGGAAACGTGAGGGGGGAAAAATGGCGGAAGTGTGAGGGAGGAAAATGGCGGGAAACATGAGGGGGAAAAGGGCGGAAACGTGAGGGAGGAAAAAGGGCGGGAAATGTGAGGGAGGAAAATGGCGGGAAACGGAGGGGGAAAAAGGGCGGAAATGTGAGGGAGGAAGAGCAGGAAACGGGAGGAGAGCGGAAATGGAGACATCCTGGTGCCCGTGGCGCAGGGCGCCGAGGTGGGCGTGGAGGACATCAAGCGCGTGTACTCGCTGTTCCTGGACGAGTCGCGCTCCACCCAGTACATGAGGGAGTACCAGGAGGCCTTCCTGTTCAACGAGCTGCGTGAGTGCCGGGGACACCTGGGGGACACCTGGGGATACACATGGGGATACAGCTGGGGATACACCTGGGGATACACCTGGGGACAGCTGGGGATACACCTGGGGACACACCTGGGGATACAGCTGGGGACACACCTGGGGACACACCTGGGGATACAGCTGGGGACACCTGGGGATACACCTGGGGATACACCTGGGGACATCTGGGGATACACCTGGGGACACAGCTGGGGACACAGCTGGGGACACACCTGGGGACACACCTGGGGATACAGCTGGGGATACACCTGGGGATACACCTGGGGATACAGCTGGGGATACACCTGGGGGCACACCTGAGGATACACCTGGGGACACCTGGGGATACACCTGGGGATACACCTGGGGATACACTTGGGGACACCTGGGGATACACCTGGGGACACACCTGGGGATACAGCTGGGGATACACCTGGGGATACACCTGGGGATACACCTGGGGATACACCTGGGGACAGCTGGGGATACACCTGGGGACACACCTGGGGATACAGCTGGGGATACACCTGGGGGCACACCTGGGGATACACCTGGGGACACCTGGGGGATACACCTGGGGATACACCTGGGGATACACTTGGGGACACCTGGGGATACACCTGGGGACACACCTGGGGATACAGCTGGGGATACACCTGGGGATACACCTGGGGATACACCTGGGGATACAGCTGGGGATACACCTGGGGATACAGCTGGGGATACAGCTGGGGATACACCTGGGGATACACCTGGGGATACACCTGGGGACACACCTGGGGACACACCTGGGGATACAGCTGGGGATACACCTGGGGATACACTTGGGGATACACCTGGGGACACACCTGGGGACACACCTGGGGATACACCTGGGGATACACCTGGGGACACACCTGGGGATACACCTGGGGACACACCTGGGGATACACCTGGGGATACAGCTGGGGATACAGCTGGGGATACACCTGGGGATACACCTGGGGATACACCTGGGGATACACCTGGGGACACACCTGGGGATACACCTGGGGATACACCTGGGGATACACCTGGGGATACACCTGGGGACACCTGGGGATACACCTGGGGATACACCTGGGGATACACCTGGGGACACACCTGGGGATACACCTGGGGATACACCTGAGGGATACACCTGGGGATACACCTGGGGACAGCTGGGGACACACCTGGCAACATCTGGGGATACACCTGGGGATACACCTGGTGATACAGCTGGGGGCACAGCTGGGGATACACCTGGGGATACACCTGGGGATACACCTGGGGACACACCTGGGGATACCTGGGCACACCTGGGGAAACACCTGGGAATACACCTGGTGATACAGCTGGGGATACACCTGGGGATACACCTGGGGATACCTGGGGACAGCTGGGGAAACACCTGGGGACACAGCTGGGGATACACCTGGGGGCACAGCTGGGGACACACCTGGGGATACCTGGGCACACCTGGGGAAACACCTGGGAATACACCTGGTGATACAGCTGGGGATACACCTGGGGACAGCTGGGGAAACACCTGGGGACACACCTGGGGACACACCTGGGCACACCTGGGGGACAGCAGGGATACCTGGAGTCACACCTGGGGACAGCTGGGCACACCTGGGGGTCACACCTGGGGCCATCTGGGGATACCTGGGTACACCCTGGGGGGACACCTGGGGACACACCGGGGGACACTGGGGGACAGCTGGGGATACACCTGGGGATAGCTGGGGACACACCTGGGCACAACTGGGGACACCTGGGGTCACACCTGGGGCACACCTGGGGGTCTCCAGAACAGGGTGGGTAACACGGGGCAGAACGGAGCCGAGCAGGGAGATGCAAAAATGGAACAAAATTGGGTTAAACGGCCAAAAATGAGAGGAGGGAGTGGAAATAAATGAAATCGAGGGGAAAAAAAAAGAATTGGGCAAAATGGCAGAAAAAATGGGAAAATGGTAAAAAAATTGGGAGAAAAGGGGCAAAAATGAAAGAAGTAAAGGAAAAATTTGATAAATGGGGTAAAAATGGGGAAATCGGGTAAATGAGGGAGAAATGAGATAGAAAATAAAGGAACTGGGGCAAACACGGGGAAGGTGAGTAAGAACGGGTTAAAATCAGGGAGGATAAGAAATGTGGGAAAAGGGGGAAATTTGGGCAAAAATCAGGGGAGGAATTGGCCAAAAATTGGGTAAAAACGGGAAAAATCAGGAAAAAATGGAGCCAAAGTTGGGGCAAAGGGAAGAAATCAGGAAAAGATGGAGAAATTGGGTAAAAAATGGCAAAATTGAGTAAAACTTAAGGAATTGGTGCAAAAATAATTGAAAATGAACCAGAAATTTGGTAAAAATTAAAGGAAATTTAAAGGAAAAAAAATTAAAGGAAATTAAAAATTAAAGGAAATTAAAAATTAAAGGGAATTGGTAAAAATGGGGGCGAAGGGGTAAAATGGGGGGAGTTGGGGATTTTGGGAGGTCCCTGAGCCAGCCCCTCCCCCTTCTCTCCACAGAGGGTGAATCCATGGAAACGCCGTGACCCCTCCCCACCCACCCCTCCCCCCCCCCCCCCAGTTTGTACAATAAATCTGATTTGGAGCCAAAAGGTCCCAAAAATGTGGGGGAGGGGCAATGCCTTTATTTGGGGTTAATTTGGGGAGGGGGTTTCACTTTCACCCGTCACTGAACTGGAAGAAGAGGCGCCGGCGCCGGGGGTCCGGGGGGTCCCCGAAATGGGGCACCTGAAGGGGATCTGCAGGATTTGGGAGAAACCCTCCGACAGCTCGGGGGCACGAAGCTTTTCCTGAAGGGGAATCAGCAGGGTTTGGGCAAAGTGGGAAAAAATAAAAAAAAAGAGATTTAAATGGGGGGAAAATCGGTAAAAAATGGGGAAAACCCCCCAAAGTAGGAGAAAGGAGAAGGGGGGAAGAGTAAAAGCCAACCCGAAATGGGGAAAAAAAAAATCAAAATCGGGAAATAGAGAAAATTAACAAAAACAAAAGGTAATGGAGATAAATAATGGAGAAAAGGAAAAAAAAAAACCCCAAACCAGCCCCTAAATTTCCCCAAATCCCCAAAACCATCCCCAGAGAGATCCCAAAACACCTCAGATCCTCCCCAGGGATTCCCCAAATCACCCCAGATCCCCCAAAATCCCTCCAGGACCCCCAAAACCTCCTCAGAATTCCAACCAGGACCCCCAGAACCTCCCCAGAATTGCCCCAGAACCCCCAAAAAACATCCCTGTGACTCCCCCAGGACCCCAAAACCTTCCCAAAATTCCCCCAAAATCCCCCCAGGACCCCCAACCCTCTCACTTGTAGCTGAACAGGACAGCGTCCGTGACAGGGACGTGGCCGCTCTGCGTCATGTCCCGGAACTTTTTTGGGGGGAAACCCAGAGAAAAGGGGTTCAGGGTGCTGGGGATTTGGGGTTTGGGGTGTTGGGGTTTGGGGTGTTGGGGTTTGGGGGTGCTGGGGGTACTGAGGTTCAGGGTGCTGATGGTTTGGGGTGCTGAGGGTTTTGGGTGTTGGGGTTTGGGGGTGCTGGGGGTTTTGGGTGTTGGGGTTTGGGGTGCTGGGGGTTCAAGGTGCTGGGGTTTGGGGTGTTGGGGGTTTAGGGTGTTGGGGTTTGGGGGTGATGGGGGTTCAGGGTGCTGGGGCTTTGGGGTGCTGAGGGTTTGGGGGTTCAGGGTGCTGGGGCTTTGGGGTGTTGGGGAGTTCAGGTGCTGGGGTTTGGGGTGTTGGGGGTTTGGGGTGTTGGGGTTTGGGGTGCTGGGGTTCAGGGTGCTGGGGTTTGGGGTTTAGGGTGTTGGGGTTTGGAGGTGCTGGAGTTTGGCGTGTTGGGGGTTCGGGGGTTCAGGTGCTGATGGTTTTGGGGTTCAGGGTGCTGATGGTTTGGAGTGCTGGGGATTTGGGGTGTTGGGATTTGGGGATTTGGGGTGCTGATGGTTTTGGGGTTTGGGAGGGTCAGGACTCCCCAGCCTCCTCACCCGGCAGTTGTGCGCGCCTGCTCCAGGCTGGCCGTGAACTGGAGGCAGCGGCACGGCACGGCGGCACGGCGGGCACAGAGCACGAACCTGGCAGGGAGAGAGAGCAGGGCGTGAGTGGGGACTGGGAGGGACCAGAGCGGGGACTGGGGGCACTGGGAGGGACCAGAGCGGGGACTGGGGGCACTGGGAGGGACCAGAGCGTGAACTGGGGGCACTGGGAGGGACCAGAGCGGGGACTGAGGGCACTGGGAGGGACCAGAGCGGGGACTGAGGGCACTGGGAGGGACCAGAGCGGGACTGGAGACACTGGGAGGGACCAGAGCGGGACTGGAGACACTGGGAGGGACCAGAGCGGGGACTGGGGCACTGGGAGGACCAGAGTGTGAACTGGGGGCACTGGGAGAGACCAGAGCGGGGACTGGGGGCACTGGGAGGACCAGAGCCTGAACTGGGGGGCACTGGGAGGGACCAGAGGCGGGGACTGGGGGCACTGGGACGGACCAGAGCGGGGACTAGGGGCACTGGGAGGGACCAGAACCTGAACTGGAGGCACTGGGAGGACCAGAGCCTGAACTGGGGGCACTGGGATGGACCAGAGCGTGAACTGGGGGCACTGGGATGGACCAGAACCTGAACTGGAGGCACTGGGAGGGACCAGAGCCTGAACTGGGGGGCACTGGGATGGACCAGAGCGTGAACTGGGGGCACTGGGAGGGACCAGAACCTGAACTGGAGGCACTGGGAGGGACCAGAACCTGAACTGGGGGCACTGGGATGGACCAGAACCTGAACTGGAGGCACTGGGAGGGACCAGAACCTGAACTGGGGGCACTGGGATGGACCAGAACCTGAACTGGGGGCACTGGGAGGGACCAGAATCTAAAGTGGGGGCACTGGGAGGGACTGGGGACACACACTGGACACTGGGAGACCCCAGAGCCGTGAACTGGAGCCACTGGGAGGGGCCCAGGGTGGATTTTGAGGAGTCCCCAGGCAGTTTTGGGGGTCCCCAGGCAGTTTTGGGGTGCTGCAGAAGAAATTAAGTTCCCAGACTGACCTTTGCCGTGATTCAGGGTCAGGGTTGGTGTTGTCCACGACCACGGGGTGACCACGAGCCAGGGCGGCCGAGCAGGGCGGAGACACAAGCGCTGCCACGAGCCCAGCGTGTCCTGGGGGACCAGAGAGTGACCAGGGGTGACCAGGGGTGACACAGGGACCCAACAGGCAGAGACACAGCGCTGCCACGAGCCCAGCGTGTCCTGGGGAGACCAGAGAGTGACCAGGGGGTGACCAGGGGTGACCAGTGGTCACCAAGGTGGCCCCACAGGCAGGCCCGTGGCGTGGCCGCGTGTCCTGCAGCTCCCTCTGGGGTCACTCACCCTGTTCACGTGCTCGTACCCTGCCGGGACCAGGTGCCGCTTCACGAAAGTGGATTTGCCAGCTGAGGGGAAACATTTCCTTTATTTCTTTCACATTTCCCAAAACTCTCCACAATTTCCAGCCCTTTTTCTCCCTCCTGTTTCCAACCCGTTTCTCCCTCATGTTCCCTGCCCTTTTCTCCCCTCACGTTTCCCGCCTTTTTTTCCCCCCCTCACATTTCCCACTTAAAATAAAATTTTCTACCCTCACATTTCCCTCCCTTTTTCCACTCACATTTCCCCCATTTCCTGCCCTTTTCGCCTCTCACATTTCCCACTCTTTTCTCTCCTCGTGTTTCCCACCTTTCTTTTCCCCTCACACAGTTTCCACCATTTTCCCCCTCACATTTCCCTCCATTTTTGTCCCCTCCTGCCCTTTTATCCCCTCACGTTTCCCGCCTTTTTTTTTCCCCTCACATTTCCCACTTAAAATAAAATTTTATCCCCTCACATTTCCCACCTTTCTTCCCCCCTCATGTTT
The DNA here is from genome assembly GCA_034336685.1 of Luscinia luscinia. NCBI lineage: Eukaryota > Metazoa > Chordata > Aves > Passeriformes > Muscicapidae > Luscinia > Luscinia luscinia. Next base: position 28,059 of record JAKWBO010000140.1, read on the forward strand.
TCCGCCCATTTTCTCTTCATATTTCCCGCCATTTCTCCCCTCACCGTTTCCCGCCTTTTTTTCCCCTCATGTTTTCCCGTTTCCCGCTCTTTTTTCCCCTCACATTTCCGGCTTAAAGTTTTCTCCCCTCACATTTCCCTTCCCTCACGCTTCCCCCTTTCTTTCCCCCTCATGTTTTCATTTCCCGCCCTTTTCCCTCACAGTTTCCACCATTTTCTCCCCTCATGTTTCCCGCCCTTTTCCCCTCATGTTTGTCGCCTTTTTCCCCCTCACGTTTCACTCCTTTTCCCCTCACATTTCCTGCCCTTTTTCCACTCACATTTCCCTCACGTTTCCTGCCCTTTTTCTCCTCTCTACATTTCCCACTCTTTTTCTCTCCTCATGTTTCCCACCTTTCTTTTCCCTCAGTTTCCACCATTTTCTCCTCACGTTTTCCTGCTTTTTCCTCCCCTCACATTTCCCGCTCTTTTCTCTCCTCACATTTTCCTCCTTTTTTCCCCTCACCTTTCCTGCTCTTTTTGTCCCCTAATGTTTCCCTCCCTTTTTCCCCCTCATGTTTTCCTGCCCTTTCCCCTCACATTTCCCCCATTTTCCCTCACGTTTCCCGCCTTTTCTCCCCTCACAGTTTCCACCATTTTCCCCCTCACGTTCCCCACCATTTTCCCCCTCACGTTCCCCACCATTTTCTCCCCTCACATTTCCTGCCCCTTTTTCTCCCCTCACATTTCCCACCAACTCTTCCCTCACTCTTTCCTCCCTCACACTTCCTGCTTTTTCTCGTTTAATTTCCCAGTTTTGCCCCTCACATTTCCCACATTTCCCCTCACGTGTCCCACCCTTTCTCCCCTCGCATTTTCCGCCATTTTTGTCCCCTCGTGTTTCTCTCCCTTTTTTTTCCTTTTTTTCTCCCACTGTGGATCAGAGCCCAGAGCCAGGTCAGAGGTCAGAGGTCAGAGGTCAGTGCAGGGGTCAGGGGTCACTCACCCCCAGGGAAGCCGACGGTCAGCAGCACCTCGGGCCGGTCCGACACCAGCTCGGCCGTGGGGATTTCCGGGGGGTCTTTGGTGTCCAGCGAGCGCTGGGGACAAAGGTCAAAGGTCAGCACTGGGGCCAGGCCACTCAGGGGTCAGCGGTCACTCACAGGGTCACTCACAGGGTCAGTGGTCACTCTGGGGTCAGTGGTCACTCACAGGGTCACTCACAGGGTCAGTGGTCACTCTGGGTCAGCGGTCACTCTGGGGTCAGCGGTCACTCACAGGGTCAGTGGTCACTCTGGGTCAGTGGTCACTCACAGTGGTCACTCATTGGCCACTCAGGGGTCACACACGGGGTCAGTGGTCACTCAGGGGTCACTCACAGTCAGTGGTCACTCAGGGTCACTCAGTCAGGGGTCACTCAGGGGTCAGTGGTCACTCAGGGTCACTCACAGTCAGTGGTCACTCATTGGTCACTCAGGGGTCACTCATTGGTCACTCAGGGGTCAGTGGTCACTCAGTGGTCACTCAGGGGTCACTCAGGGGTCACTCAGGGGTCACTCATTGGTCACTCACGGGGTCGAAGGCCGGCAGGCTGAAGGCGCGGGGCCCAACAAGCAGGGGAGTCAGTGGTCACTCACAGTCAGGGGTCACTCACTGGTCACTCAGGGGTCACTCAGTGGTCACTCAGTGGTCACTCATTGGTCACTCAGGGGTCACTCCAGTGGTCACTCAGTGGTCACTCAGTGGTCACTCAGGGGTCACTCAGGGGTCACTCAGGGGTCACTCACGGGGTCGAAGGCCGGCAGGCTGAAGGGCGGGGGCCCAACACCAGGAACTGCTCCTCGGGGTCAGGAACCGCAGCCCGCGTTGAGAGCGAACTGGGAGCACCGGGGGTTACTGGGAGGGACTGGGAGTGAACTGGGAGGGACTGGGGGGGACTGGGGGGACTGGGGGACTGGGAACACTGCAGGGGTGAACTGGGGACGGACTGGGGGTGTTAACTGGGGGGCACTGGGAGGGACTGGGCGAGTGAACTGGGAACACTGGGGTGAACTGGGAACACTGGGAGGGACTGGGAGGGACCGGGAGGCATGAACTGGGGGCCTGGGAGGTCCCAGGGGCAGTTTGGGGTCCCAGGGCAGTTTTGGGGGGCAGTTTTGGGGACCCAGGGTGGATTTTGGGGGTCCCAGGGCAGTTTTGGGGTCCCAAGTCGGTTTTTGGGTCCCAGGTCGGTTTTTGGGGTTCCCAGGTCGGTTTTTGGGGGCAGTTTTGGGGTCCCAGATCGGTTTTTGGGGTCCCAGGGGGCAATTTTGGGGTCCCAGGGTGTATTTGGGGCGTCCCAAGGTGGATTTTGGGGGTCCCAGGTTGGGTTTTGGGGTCCCAGGGCAGTTTTGGGGTCCCGGGGCAGTTTTGGGGACAGTTTTGGGGTCCCAGGTCAGTTTTTGGTTTCCCAGGGAGGATTTTGGGGGTCCCAGGTCGGTTTTGGGGGTCCCAGGTCGGTTTTTGGGGTCCCAGGGTGGATTTTGGGGTCCCAGGTCGGTTTTGGGGGTCTCAGGGTGGATTTTGGGGGTCCCAGGTCGGTTTTTGGGGTCCCAGGGTGGATTTTAGGGGTCCCAGGTCGGTTTTTGGGGTCCCACCAGGCGGTCGCTGCAGGAGAAATCCTTTTCCTCCTCCCCGGGCCCCAGTTCTGGGGGCGCCCGGCGGCGTCTGGGGGGCAGCAGGGGGGTGAGGGGGCTGGGACCCCAAAACCCTCCCCAAATTCCATCAGGACCCCCCAAAATCCCCTCAGGACCCCAAAACCCTCCCCAAATTCCATCAGGACCCCCAAAATCCCCTCAGGACCCCCAAAACCCTCCCAAATTCCATCAGGACCCCCAAAATCCCCTCAGGACCCCCAAAACCCTCCCCAAATTCCATCAGGACCCCCAAAATCCCCTCAGGACCCCCAAAACCCTCCCCAAATTCCATCAGGACCCCCAAAATCCCTCAGGACCCCAAAACCCTCCCCAAATTCCATCAGGACCCCCAAAACCCTCCTCAAATTCACCAGGACCCCAAAACCCTCCCCAAATTCCATCAGGACCCCCAAACCCTCCCCAAAATTCCATCAGGACCCCCAAAATTCACCAGGACCACCCAAAATCTCCCCAAAATCCACCCAAACCCTCCCCAAATTCACCAGGACCCCCAAACCCTCCCCAAAATCCCCCCAGGACCCCCCAAAATCCCCCCAGCCCCGCTCACCCCCCGTAGAAGCTCTCAGGCACCGACACCGGCACGTCCCCGTTGGCCTGCGGGACCCAGCGACACCAGTACAGACCAGTACGGACCAGTACGGACCAGTACGGACCAGTGACACCAGTACGGACCAGTACAGACCAGGACAAACCAGTACAAACCAACTTGCACCAGTTCATACCAGTGACACCACCACAAACCAGTACAAACCAGTCCACACCAGTGACACCAGTACAAACCAGTTCACACCAGTGACCCCCTCTCAGTTCCCAGTACCTCTCACTGGGTTTCCAACACCCGTCCCAGTAACTCCCAGTGCTCCCCAGTGCCCTACAATCCTCTCCCAGTCTCTCCCAGTCCCTTCCCAGTGACCACCCTCAGTCCCTCCCAGTTCCCTCAGTTTTCTCCCAGTTCCTGCCAGTCCCTCCCAGTTCCTCCCAGTCACTCCCAGTGCCCCCATTCTGCAATCTACTCCCAGTACCTCCCAGTGCCCCCCCAGTTCCTTTCCAGTCCCTCCCAGTCCCCTGCAATCCCCTCCCAGTGCCCTCCAGTCCCTCCCAGTTCCTCCAGTCCCTCCCAGTCCGTCCCAGTATATCCCAATCTCCTCCCAGTCCCTCCCAGCCCCTCCCGTTTCCATCCCAGTCTCTCCCAGTCTCTCCCAGTCCCCTGCAATCCTCTCCCAATCCCCTCCAGTGCCCCCCAGTCCCATACAATCCCTCCCAGTCCCTCCCAGTGCCCCCAGTCCCATACAATCCTCCCAGTCTCTCCCAGTCTCTCCCAGTGCCCCCCAGTCCCATACAATCCCCTCCCAGTCCCTCCCAGTCCCTCCCAGTCCCTCCCAGTGCCCCCCAGTCCATACAATCCCCTCCCAGTCTATCCCAGTCCCTCCCAGTGCCCCCCAGTCCCATACAATCCCCTCCCAGTCCCTCCCAGTGCCCCCCAGTTCCATACAATCCCTCCCAGTCCCTCCCAGTGCCCCCTAGTCCCTGCAGTCCTCTCCCAATCCCCCAGTTCCTCCCAGTGCCCCCCAGTCCCACACAATCCCCTTCCAGTCTCCCAGTCTCTCCCAGTCCCATACACTCCCCTCCCAGTCCTCACGGTGCCCCCAGTCCCTTACAATCCCCTCCCAGTCTCTCCCAGTTCCTCCCAGTGCCCCCCAGTCCCACACAATCCCCTCCCAGTCCCTCCCAGTGCCCCCAGTCCCCTGCAGTCCTCTCCCAATCCCCCCAGTCCCTCCCAGTGCCCCCAGTCCCTCCCAGTGCTCCCCAGTCCCATACACTCCTCCCAGTCCCTCCCAGTGCTCCCCAGTCCCATACAATCCCTCCCAGTCCCTCCCAGTCGCTCCCAGTGCCCCAGTCCCACCTGCTCGCACAGGTGCTCCCACATACCCAGCACGGGTTTTCCTGTACAGCCCGGGCCCGTGGCCACCAGCACCTGCTCGGGCAGGGGCCCGCCTTGAATTTAGGGGGCCCTGGGGGTTTGGGGGTCCCAGGAGTTTGGGGGAGTCCCAGGGGGTTTGGGGTCCCAGACCTGCAGGGGTCACCCCGAATTTGGGGGTCCCAGGGGGGTTTGGGGGTCCCAGGGGGTTTGGGGTCCTGGGGGGTTTGGGGGGTCCCAGACCTGCAGGGTCACCCCGAATTTGGGGGGCCTGGGGGGGGGGTTTAGGGGAGTCCCAGGGGGTTTGGGGGTCCCAGACCTGCAGGGTCACCCCGAATTTGGGGGGGTCCTGGGGGTTTGGGGGTCCCTGGGGGTTTGGGGGTCCCAGGGGGGTTTGGGGGTCCCAGGGGGTTTGGGGGTCCCAGACCTGCAGGGTCACCCGAATTTGGGGGTCCCAGGGGGTTTGGGGGTCCCAGGGGGTTTGGGGGTCCCAGGGGGTTTGGGGGTCCCAGACCTGCAGGGTCACCCCGAATTTGGGGGGCCTGGGGGTTTGGGGTCCCAGACCTGCAGGGTCACCCCGAATTTGGGGGGCCTGGGGGGTTTGGGGGTCCCAGGGGGGTTTGGGGGTCCCAGGGGATTTTGGGGGTCCCAGACCTGCAGGATCACACAGAATTTGGGGGTCCTGGGGGTTTGGGGGTCCCGGGGGGTTTGGGGGTCCCGGGGGTTTGGGGGTCCCAGACCTGCAGGATCACCCCGAATTTGGGGGGCCTGGGGGGTTTGGGGGCCCGGGGGGTTGGGGTGCCCTAGGGGATTTTAGGGTGCCCCAGACCTGCAGAGTCACCCCAATTTGGGGGGTCCCAGGGGGGTTTGGGGGGTCTCAGCAGGGTTTGGGGGTGCCCCAGGGGTTTTTGGGGGTCCCAGGGTGGATTTTGGGGTCCCAGGGATATTTTGGGTTCCCCAGGGATGTTTTGGGTTCCCAGGGTGGATTTTGGGGTTCCCAGGGATATTTTGGGGTGCCCAGGGTGGGTTTTAGGGTGCCCCAGGCTGATTTTGGGGTTCCCAGGGTGGATATTTTGGGGTGCCAGACCTGCAGGGTACCCCAGCCGCTCTTTGTAAGTTTTTAGGGTTCCCCAGGGACATTTTGGGGTACCAGGGTGGATTTTAGGGTTCCCCAGGGATATTTTGGGGTCCCAGGGTAGGATTTGGGGGATTTTTGGGGTGCCATACCTGCAGGGTCACCCCAGATGCTCTGTGTGGGTTTTGGGGTTCCCAGGGGTGGATTTTGGGGTCCCAGGGATGTTTTTGAGATTCCCAGGGATATTTTGGGGTTCCCAGGGTGGATTTTGGGGTACCCAGGGATATTTTAGGGTTCCCAGGGATGTTTTGGGGTTCCCAGGAATATTTTAGGGTTCCCAGGGTGGATTACAGGTTGCCAGGGATGTTTTGAGATTCCCAGGGATGTTTTTGGGGTTCCCAGGAATATTTTGGGGTTCCCAGGGTGGATTTTAGGGTCCCAGGGATGTTTTGAGATTCCCAGGGATATTTTGGGGTTCCCAGAGTGAATTTTGGGGTCCCAGGGATATTTTAGGGTTCCCAGGGATATTTTGGGGTTCCCAGAGGTGGATTTTAGGGTCCCAGGGTGGATTTTGGGGTTCCCAGGGATATTTAAGGGTTCCCAGGGTGGATTTGGGGTTCCCAGGCTGGATTTTGGGGGTCCCAGGGTGGATTTTGGGGTCCCCAGGGATGTTTTGGGGTTCCCAAGGTGAATTTTAGGGGTTCCCAGGGTTTTCTAGGTTCCCCAGGGATGTTTTGGGATTCCCAGGGATATTTTAGGGTTCCCAGGAAGATTTTAGGGTTCCCAGGGGTGGATTTTGGGGTTCCCAGGGATATTTTAAGGTTCCCAGGGTGGATTTTGGGGTTCCCAGGGATGTTTTTAGGGTTCCCAGGGATGTTTTTAGGGTGCCCAGGCTGGATTTTAGGAGTTCCCAGGGTGGATTTTAGGGTTCCCAGGGATATTTTGGGTTCCCAGGGTGGATTTTGGGGTTCCCAGGGATGTTTTGAGATTCCCAGGGATGTTTTTGGGGTTCCCAGGAATATTTTGGGGTTCCCAGGGTGGATTTTGGGGTCCCAGGGATGTTTTTGAGATTCCCAGGGATATTTTGGGGTTCCCAGGGTGGATTTTGGGGTACCCAGGGATATTTTAGGGGTTGCCAGGGATGTTTTTAGGGTTCCCAGGGTGGATTTAAAGTTACCTAAGAATATTTTAGGGTTCCCAGGGGTTTTTGAGGGGCATTACCTGCAGGAGTCACCCCAGCTGCTCATATGTGGAGTTTTAGGGTGCCCAGGGATGTTTTAGGGTTCCCCAGGGATATTTTAGGGTGCCCAGGCTGGATTTTGGGGTTCCCAGGGATGTTTTGGGGTTCCCAGGGATATTTTGGGGTTCCCAGGGATATTTTGGGGTCCCAGGGTGGATTTTGGGGTGCCAGGGTGGATTTTGGGGGGCCGTACCTGCAGGAGTCACCCCAGCTGCTCTATTGTGGGTTTTTGGGGTGCCCAGGGATGTTTTGGGGTTCCCCAGGGATATTTTAGGGTTCCCAGGGATGTTTTGGGGTTCCCAGGGATGTTTTGGGGTTCCAGGGATATTTAAGGGTTCCCAGGGTGGATTTTAGGGGTGCCAGGCTGGATTTTTGGGGGCCGTACCTGCAGGGTCACCCCAGCTGCTCTGTGTGGGTTTTGGGGTGCCCAGGGATGTTTTAGGGTTCCCCAGGGATATTTTAGGGTTCCCAGGGATGTTTAGGGTTCCCAGGGATGTTTTTGGGGTTCCCAGGGATATTTTGGGGTTCCCAGGGTGGATTTTGGGGTGCCAGGCTGGATTTTGGGGCCGTACCTGCGAGGGTCACCCCCAGCTCCTCGGCCACCGCCTCCACCTTGGCCTGGAAGCTCTCAGGCACAGCAGGCGGCCAGCGAGATGCCCAGCTGGTTGGTGAACAGCACCAGCTGGAACTGGGGTTACTGGGGATACTGGGAACTGGGAACTGGGGAACTGGGGGAACTGGGGGACTGGGAATACTGGGAACTGGGAACTGGGAACTGGGGAACTGGGAACTGGGGGACTGGGGATACTGGGAACTGGGAACTGGGGAACTGGGAACTGGGAACTGGGGATACTGGGAACTGGGAACTGGGGAACTGGGGTTACTGGGGATACTGGGATACTGGGGATACTGGGAACTGGGAACTGGGAACTGGGGTTACTGGGGAACTGGGAACTGGGAACTGGGGAACTGGGGAACTGGGGGGTAACTGGGAGAACTGGGGAACTGGGAACTGGGGAACTGGGGAACTGGAAACTGGGGTTACTGGGGAATTGGGGAACTGGGGAACTGGGGGAACTGGGGGAACTGGGGGAACTGGGGAACTGGGGAATTGGGGGAACTGGGGTTACTGGGGAACTGGGGAACTGGGGAACTGGGAAACTAGGGAATTGGGGTTACTGGGGAACTGGGAACTGGGGAACTGGGAAACTGGGGAACTGGGGGAACTGGGGGACTGGGGAACTGGGGAACTGGGGAACTGGGGTTACTGAGGGACTGGGGAACTGGGGAACTGGGGTTACTGGGGAACTGGGGAACTGGGAACTGGGGTCACTGGGGGAACTGGGGGTAACTGGGGGTCACTGGGGCACAAAAATGGGGTAGGGGCACAAACAGAGTGTGGGGGTCACTGGGAGAGACTGGGTGGGGACTGGGAGAGACTGGGTGGGGACTGGGTGGGACTGGGAAGGACTGGGAGGGAACTGGGTGGGACTGGGAGGGGACTGGGAGGATTGTAGGGAACTGGGAGCTACTGGGAGTTACTGGGAGGCTGCTGGGAAACCAGTGGGGAGCACTGGGAAGCTACTGGGAACTGAGGGGTGTCACTGGTGTGAACTGGTTTGGACTGGGGTCACTGGTTTGGGACTGGAAGTGACTGGGAGAGGATTGCAGGGGACTGGGAGAGACTGGGGAACTGGGAGTTACTGGGAGGCACTTGGAGGGGACTGGGAGGCACTGGGAATTACTGGGAGGGAACTGAGAGTTACTGAGGGGTCCCAGGGTAATTTGGGGGTCCGGGGGTCCCAGGTGAATTTGGGGGGTCCCAGGTGAATTTGGGGGCTCAGGGGGTTCCCAGGTGCATTTGGGGTTCCGGGGGTCCCAGGTGAATTTGGGGAGGGTCTCACCTTGTAGCCCTGCTCCTGCAGCTGCTGCAGCTGCCGCGAGGATCTCGGGGTACAGAACCCTGGGGGCAGGGACACCTCAGGGGCACCCGAGAACGGGGGACCCCAAACATGGACCCCAAAAATGGGGGACCCTTAAAATGAGAGAGGGGGACCCTAAAAATGGGGGGTACCCCAGACCCCCAAAATAGAGAAATGGGGACCCCAAAATGGGGTGGACTCCAAAAATGAGAGACCCCAAAAATGAGAGGGACCCCCAAACATGGGGGGACCCCAGACCCCAAAAATGGGGGTACCCCAAAATAGTCCCGGACCCCCCAAAACGGCCCCAGACACCCCAAAAACCAGCCCAAAGACCCCCAAAAATGGCCCCAGATCCCCCAAAAACGGCCCCAGACACCCCAAAAACCAGCCCAAAGACTCCCCAAAATGGCCCCCAGACCCCAAAACGGCCCCCAAGACCCCCCAAAATGGCCCCAGATCCCCCAAAATGACCCTCAGGACCCCAAAAATGACCCCCAGGACCCCCAAAACAGCCCCTAGACCCTAAAAATGGACCCCAGACACCCCAAAAATGGCCCCCAGGACCCCTAAACAGCCCCAGACCCCAAAAGGGTCCCAGACCCCCAAAGTGCCCCCAGACCCTAAAACGGCCCCCAGCCCCCAAAAATGAAGCCCACCCCCAAAAACGGCCCCCAGCCCCCAAAAATGAAGCCCACCCCCAAAAACGGCCCCACCCCCCAGATGAGCCCCCTGACCTCCAGTCGTCGGGGCCGGTGGGGAACACCCTCCCGAGCGGGTGGTGATCAGCGTCCCGTCCAGGTCGAACCCCGCGATCTGGGGGGCCCCAAAATGGGGAGGGGTCGTGGGGGTCCCCGAGGGGCTGGGGGGGATTAACCCTCTGAAGGGATTTTGGGGGTGGGGGGTCAGGGGATTTGGGTAAAGCCTGGGGGGTTGAGGGATTTGGGGGTCCTGGGGGTTTTTGGGGAGGGGTTTAGGGTCCTGGGGGTTTGAGGGTCCTGGGGGATTTTGGGGAGGGTTTGGGGGTCCTGGGGGTTTGGGGTCCTGGGGCGGATTTTGGGGAGGGGTTTGGGGTCCTGGGGGGTTTGGGGGTCCTGAGGGGGTTTTGGGAGGTTTGGGGGTCCTAGGGGTTTGGGGGATGGGCTCTGGGGGTCCTGGGGGTTTGGGGGTCCTGGGGGGTTTGGGGAGGGTTTGGGGGTCCTGGGGGTTTGGGGGTCCTGGGGGGGTTTTGGGAGGGATCTGGGGGGTCCTGGGGGGTTTGAGGTCCTGGGGGGTTTGGGGTCCTGGGGCGGATTTTGGGGAGGGATCTGGGGTCCTGGGGGGTTTGGGGGTCCTGGGGGGTTTTGGGGGAGGGGTTTGGGGGGTCCTGGGGGGGTTTGGGGGTCCTGGGGGGTTTTGGGAGGGTCTGGGGGTCCTGGGGGTTTGGGGGTCCTGGGGGGTTTTGGGGAGGGTTTGGGGTCCTGGGGGTTTGAGGAGTTTTTGGGGGTCCCAAGGCTCTGGGGTGCCCTTGGGGGAATCTCTAAGTTAGAAAAGGGGGGCACAAGCCCCTCCCAAATTCCCCCCTGAAACAGACCCTCCCAAATCCCTCCCCAAATCCCCCCAGACCCTTCCCCAAATCCTCCTTCAAAGAGATCCCTCCCCCTCCCCAAATCCCCCCTCCCAAACAAGCCCCCTCCCCAAACCCCTCCCCTCAAACAGACCCCTCCCCAAATCCCTCCCCAAACCCCCCCAGACAGACCCCTCCCAAATCCCTTCCCAAACCCCTCCTAAACAGACCCCTCCCAATCCCTCCCCAAATCCCTCCCCAGACAGACCCCTCCCCTCAAACAGACCCCTCCCCAAACCCCCCAGACAGACCCCCTCCCAAATCCCCCGTCCCCAAACCCCCCCAGACAGACCCCTCCCAATCCCCTCCCCAGACAGACCCCTCCCCAATCCCTCCCCAATCCCCCCCAAACAGACCCTCCCCAAACCCCCCCAGACAGACCCCTCCCAATCCCTCCCCAAATCCCTCCCCAGACAGACCCTCCCAATCCCCCCAAACAGACCCCTCCCAAACCCCTCCCAAACCCCCCCAAACAGACCCTCCCCAATCCCCTCCCAAACCCCCCCAGACAGACCCCTCCCCAATCCCCCCAGACAGACCCCTCCCCAGACCCCTCCCCAATCCCCTCCCCAAACCCCTCCCCAGACAGACCCTCCCCAAATCCCTCCCCAATCCCTCCCCAGCCCCTCCCCACCTTGCTGCTGTGCCGGACGCCCGGCGGGGTGAGGATGAGGAGGGTCCCGACCTCTGCCAGCCGCCGCGAGAGGGGCTGGGGGCGGCTCTGCGGGCGGGGGGCGGCTCGAGGCGGGGCTGGGGGGCGTTTTTGGGGGCGGGGGGGAGCGCGGGAAGTGCAGCACCAGCGGGTAGCGCCCGTTCACCAGCAGCAGCGTCTGGCCCGGGCGCAGCGTCCCGCAGCCCCCGGCACAGCGGGGACCCCCACCGAGCTGGGGTTCACCCCGAGCTGGGGAGGGGGAGATACAGGGGTAAAGACCCTCCCAAAAAAAACCACACCCGGGTCTCATAAACCCACCCCCAAAAAATGGGAGGGGGGAGATAGAGGGGTAAAGACCCTCCCCAAAAAAAACCACCCCAGGGTCTCAGAAACTCACCCAAAAATGGGAGGGGGAAACACGGCGGTAAAGACCCCTCCCAAAAAAAATCACCTCTCCCCCAAAAAATCCACCCCAGGGTCTCATAAACCCACCCAAAAAAATGGGGTTCGACCCCAGCTGGGGAGGGGAGACACGGCAGGTAAAGACCCCTCCCCAAAAAAACCACCCCAGGATCTCATAAACTCACCCAAAAAAATGGGGTTCAACGTGAGCTGGGGAGGGGAGATAGAGGGAGTAAAGACCCCTCCCAAAAAAAACCACCCCAGGATTTCATAAACCCACCCAAAAATGGGAGGGGGAGACTGAGAGAATAAAGACCCCTCCCCAAAAAAAACATCACAGGGTCTCAGAAAGCCATCCCTGAAAAATGGGGTTCAACCCCAGCTGGGGAGGGGAGACACGGCGGGTAAAGACCCCTCCCCCAAAAAAAAATCACCCCTTCTCCCCAAAAAACCACCCCAGGGTCTCAGAAACCCACCCAAAAAATGGGGTTCAACCCCAGCTGGGGAGGGGGAGATAGAACAGGTAAAGACCCCTCCCCAAAAAAAAAAACACCCTAGGATCTCATGAATCCCAAAAAATGGGAGGGGCGATAAAGACCCTCCCCCAAAAAAAAAACACCCCAGGGTCTAAGAAACCCATCCAAAAATGGGAGGGGGAGATAAAGGGTAAAGACCCTCCCAAAATAAAAACACCTCAGGGTCTCATAAAGCCACCCAAAAATGGGGAGGGGAGACAGAGGGTAAAGACCCTCCCCAAAAAAAAATCACCCCTCCTCAAAAACCACCCCAGAATCTCATGGACCCCAAAAAATGGGGAAGGGGGATAAAGACCCCTCCCCAAAAAACCACCCCAAGATCTCACAAACCCCCCAAAAATGGGGTTCACTGCAGCAACCCCCCAAAATGGAACCCCCTCAGGGCCTCCCCAAAATTCGTCTGAGACCCCACACCCCCAAAATGATCCCCCCAAACCATTTCAGGACCTCCCAAAACCCTTTAACCACCCCCAAAATCTCTTTAGATCCCCAAAATCACCCCAAGCACCCCCAAAAACCCTCTTTAAGCACCCCAAAAACCCTTTAACCACCCCCAAACCCCCCAGGACCCCAAAATCCCTTTCAGGACCCCCCCAAAACCCTTTAGCCACCCCCCAAAACCCCTTTAACCACCCCCAAAATCTCTTTAGGATACCCCAAAATCACCCCAAGCACCCCCCAAAAACCCTTTAAGCACCCCCAAAAACCCTTTAACCACCCCCCAAACCCCCGCTAAGACCCCCAAAATCCCTTTCAGGAACCCCCCTAAAACCCTTTAGGCACCCCCTAAAACACCCCCAGGACCCCCCAAACCCTTTAACCACCCCCCAAAATCCCTTTAACCACCCCCCAAATCTCTTTTTAGGACCCCCTCAAAATCACCCCAAGCACCCCCCCAAAAAACCCTTTAGGCACCCCACAAAACGCCTTCTCTCAGGACTCTCTCAAACTCTCCTCAGGACCCCCCAAAATTCCTTGGACCACCCCCAAATCCCTTTAGCCACCCCCAGAACCCTTTAGATCCCCCAAATCGATTCTTAGGACCCCCCAAAACCCCTCTCAGGACCCCCCAAAACTCCTCGGCAGAGATCCCCCAAATCCCCTAGGACTCCCCAAACTCCCCTAGGACCCCCAAATCCCCTCCCAGGACCCCCCAAACATCCAGGGGAATTTCAGAACCCCCCCCAGGACACATCCAACCCCCCAGGATCCCCCCCAACCCTTCAGGACCCCCCAGTCCCCCTCAGGGACCCTCAGATCCCTCTCTCAGGACCCCCAAATCCAGCGACCCCCACACCCCTGCAGACCTCAAATCCCCCAGGACCCCCAAACCCCTCCAGGACCTCAAACCCCCAGGATTCCCCCAAGTCCCTCCAGGACCTCTCCAAACCCTTCAGGATCTTCCCCCAATCCCTCAGGACCTCAACCCCCTAGGACTCCCAACTCCCCCAGAACTCCCCAAATCCCCAGGACCCCCAAACCCCACCTGTGTGACTCCTGGCCGTGCTCCTCGGCGTAGTTGGCCACGACCTCCACTGTGGGGAGGGGGTGTCAGGATTTGGGAGCCCCCAAAAAATCGGGGAGGGGAGGGGGACACACAAGGTGTTCCCAGATTGTGGGGGGAGGGGGTGGGCTGGGGGTCGAGGTTTGGGGGTGCTGGGGGGAATTCTAGGGACTGGGGAATTTGGGGGAATATTTGTGGGTGCTGGGGGGAATTTGGGGGTGCTGAGGGGGAATTTGGGGTTCCTTGGGGGACTGGAGGAGTCTGAGGGGGAGGATTGAGGGGAATATTTGGGGTGAATTTGGGGTTCTGAGGGGTGAATTTGGGGGGAACATTTGGGGTCCTGGGGTTGAATTTGGGGGTGTTGAGGAGAAATTTGGGGTTCCTTGAGGAATTTGGGGATCCTTAGGAAGACCCTGGGGGAGGCTCTGGGGTGAATTTGGGGTGAATTTGGGGGCTGAGGGGGGAATTTTGGGGGTTCCTCGGGGAGGCCTCCTGGGGAACATTTGGGGTGAATTTGGGGAATATTTGGGGTGAATTTGGAGGCTCTGGGGAATATTTGGGGTGAATTTGGGGTTTCTGGGGGAGGCTGTGGGGAAAATTTGGGGTGAATTTGGGGAATATTTGGGCTGAATTTGGGGGAGGCTTTGGGGGATATTTGGGCTGAATTTTGGGGAATATTTCGGGTGAATTTGGGGGCACTGGGGAACATTTCGGTGAATTTGGGGAACATCTGGGGTAGAATTTGGGGGAATATTTCAAGTGAATTTGGGGGCGCTGGGGGAACATTTGGGGTGAATTTGGGGAATATTTGGGGTGAATTTGGGGGCACTGGGGAACATTTGGGGTGAATTTGGGGGAAAATTTCGGGTGAATTTGGGGGCGCTGGGGAACATTTGGGGTGAATTTGGGGAATATTTGGGGTGAATTTGGGGCACTGGGGAACATTTGGGGTGAATTTGGGGAAAATTTCGGGTGAATTTGGGGGCGCTGGGGGAACATTTGGGGTGAATTTGGGGCTGCTCCCACGAGCCGCTCCCGGGCGGGTTCTGAGGGACTCCCAGTGGCTCCGGGGTTATTATGGGATGGCCTCGGTCTCCCACCCCGCACCCACCCTGCCGCCGGGAGCACTTGCGGTCGGTGACGCCGGTGAGCGGCCCGCGGCCCAGCAGCACCGGCTGCCCGTCCGGCAGCGCCACGGGCCCGGCTAGGCTGCGCAGCTCCGCCCGCATCGCGACAGGAGCGGCGACAGGAGTGGCGGATAGAACCGGGACCGGGACCCGAACCGACCCCGGGCTCCCCGTCCCCTCACGGTCGCCTCGATCGTCACTTCCGCCCCGCCCTCGGCCGCTCCGTTCCCGCCTTTTTATCCTTGAACTCGCCGCTGCCGGTTGGCCCTGCCCACCCCAAGCCACGCCCCCTTAACCCCGCCAAGGCACTTCCGGTCCTGGTTACGCCGCTGCCCCCCTCGGCGGGCTGAGGGACAGCGCGCCCCCTGGCGGTGGAGGACCGGCTGAGTCCTCCCAGGGTACGCGGGAGAACTGGCGGGAACTGGGACGGACTGGTTTGGACTGGGAGGGGTTCTGGGGGCACTGGGAGGGACCGAGGGGCTGTGGGGACATGGGAGAGGCGTGGGGGAACTGAGAGGGACTGGGAGAGGGATGCAGCGGGAAATGGGGAAGGCCATTGGTTTGGACTGGTTTGGACTGGTTTGGACTGGGAGAGGATCCTTGGGGCCACCCTCCCCACCAGCTTTCTCCCTGCCCCTCCGGGGTCCCAAGACCCCCACGACCCCGCTGTGCCACCAAGTGTCACCTTTATTGCCCAGAATCACGCGGGGGTCTCCCGGGGCTCTGCTGGGAGCCGGTGACACAGCCGGGTGTCCTGGTGCACCCCAGTTCGTCCCAGTGCCCCCAGTTCGTCCCAGTGCACTCCCAGTTCATCTGGGTGCACTCCCAGTTTGTTCTGGTGCACCCCAGTTCATCCCAGTGCCCCCCAGTTCATCTGGGTGCACTCCCAGTCCATCCTGGTGCACCCCCAGTTCATCCCAGTGCACTCCCAGTTCATCTGGGTGCACTCTCAGTTCGTCCCAGTGCCCCCAGTTCATCTGGGTGCACTCCCAGTTCATCCCAGTGCCCCCCAGCTTGTCCTGGTGCACTCCCAGTCCATCCCAGTTTACGCCCAGTTCATTTCAGTTCATCCCAGTGCACTCCCAGTCCATGCTGGTGCATTTCCAGTTCACTCCTGTTCATCCTGGTGCACTTCCAGTCTATCCCAGTTCATTCCAATCCATCCTAATGCACTCCCAGTCCATCCTGGTGCTCTCTCAGTCCATCCCAGTCCATCCTGGTGCACTCCCAGTTCATTCCAATCCATCCTGGTGCACTCCCAGTCCATCCCAGTGCACTCCCAGTCCATGCTGGTGCACTCCAGTTCATTCCTGTTCAACCTGGTGCACTCCCAGTCCATCCCAGTGCACTCCCAGTTCATTCCAATCCATCCCAGTGCACTCTCAGTTCATTCCAATCCATCCCAGTCCATCCCAGTGCACTCCCAGTCCATCCCAGTCCATTCTGGTGCACTCTCAGTTCATTCCAATCCATCCCACTGCACTCCCAATCCATTCTGGTGCACTCTCAGTCCATCCCAGTGCACTCCCAGTGCACTGCCAGTCCATCCCAGTGCACTCCCAGTCCATTCTGGTGCACTCCCAGTCCATTCTGGTGCACTCCCAGTCCATCCCAGTGCACTGCCAGTCCATCCCAGTGCACTCCCAGTCCATTCTGGTGCACTCTCAGTTCATTCCAATCCATCCCAGTCCATCCCAGTGCACTCCCAGTCCATCCCAGTGCACCCCAGTCCATTCTGGTGCACTCTCAGTTCATCCCAGTCCATCCCAGTGCACTCCCAGTCCATCCCGGTGCACCCCAGTCCATTCTGGTGCACTCTCAGTTCATTCCAATCCATCCCAGTTCATTCCAATCCATCCCAATCCATCCTGGTGCACTTCCAGTCCATCCCAGTGCACTCCCAGTCCATCCTGGTGCACTCTCAGTCCATCCCAGTGCACTTTCAGTCCATCCCAGTGCACTCCCAGTTCATTCTGGTGCACTCTCAGTTCATTCCAATCCATCCCACTCCATCCCAGTTCACCCCAGTGCACTCCCAGTCCATCCCAGTGCACTCCCAGTCCATCCCAGTCCATCCCAGTGCACTCCCAGTTCATTCCACTCCATCCCAGTGCACTCTCAGTTCATTCCAATCCATCCCAGTCCATCCCAGTGCACTTCCACTCCATCCCGGTGCACTCCCAGTCCATCCCAGCGCACTCCCAGTCCATCCCAGTCCATCCCAGCACCCCCCAGTCCATCCCCTGTCCCCCCTCACACCTCGGTCACCAGCCTCCCCGCCGCCCGGGCCTTCTCCCCGCCCGCCTCCCCGTCCAGGCCCCAGCCGTCCTCGGCCGCTTTGGCGTCGGCGCCGCCCTCGGGGTGGTGCGGGCAGGGCGCTGCCGGCGCGGCGCCGCCGCTCTCCTCGCCGCGCAGCTCGCGCCGGTAGAAGTAGGAGAAGTTGGAGACGATGACGGGCACGGGCAGCGAGATGGTGAGCACGCCGGCGATGGCGCACAGCGAGCCCACCAGCTTCCCGCCCACCGTCACCGGCGCCATGTCCCCGTAGCCCACCGTGGTCATGGTGACCACGGCCCACCAGAAGGCCTGCGGGATGGACGTGAAGGCCGTGGCCGCGTCCTCGGCCTCGGCGAAGTAGACGGCGCTGGAGAAGAGCACCACGCCGATGAGCAGGAAGAAGATGAGCAGGCCCAGCTCCCTCATGCTGGCCTTGAGCGTCTGGCCCAGGATCTGCAGGCCCGTCGAGTGGCGCGACAGCTTGAAGACGCGGAAGACGCGCACCAGGCGGATGACGCGCAGCACGGCCAGCGACATGGCGGGCTGGCCGATGCCGCGCTGCCGCGCCAGCTCCGTGCCCAGCGCGATGAAGTAGGGCGCGATGGCCGCCAGGTCGATGAGGTTCATGGCGCTGCGGAAGAACGCCGCCTTGTTGGGGTTGGCCACCAACACGCACCAGTAGCTCCAGTGAGAACCAGCAGATGCAGATGGTCTCCACCACGAAGAAAGGGTCGCTGAGGCCGGAGCGGTGGGGAGGGGGCGAGGTGGTAGTGGTGGTGTTTGGGGGAGGTGGGGCTGTGGGAGAGAGGGGAGGAAGGGGTTAATGGGTGAGGAGGGCCTGGGGGTGTTCGGTTCGGTCAGGAGGGGTTGGTGGGGTTGGAGGACACCCAGTGTGGGTTAATGGGGTTGGAGACCCCTCCAGTATGGGTTAATGGGGTTGGAGACCACCTCCAGTATGGGTTAATGGGGTTGGAGACCCCACCATGGGTTAATGGGGTTGGAGACCACCCACAATGGGTCAGTGGGGTTGGAGACCACCCAGCATGGGTTAATGGGGTTGGAGACCACCCCAGTGTGGGTTAATGGGGTTGGAGGACAGCCCAGTGTGAGTCAGTGGGGTTGGAGACCACCCACCATGGGTTAATGGGGTTGGAGACCACCTCCAGTATGGGTTAATGGGGTTGGAGACCCCCAGTATGGGTTAATGGGGTTGGAGACCCCCAGTATGGGTTAATGGGGTTGGAGACCTCCCCAGTATGGGTTAATGGGGTTGGAGGACACCCAGTATGGGTTAATGGGGTTGGAGACCCCCAGTATGGGTTAATGGGGTTGAGACCTCCCACCATGGGTTAATGGGGCTGGAGACCACCTCCAGTATGGGTTAATGGGGTTGAGACCCCCAGTATGGGTTAATGGGGTTGGAGACCTCCCACCATGGGTTAATGGGGTTGGAGACCACCTCCAGTATGGGTTAATGGGGGTTGGAGACCACCTCCAGTATGGGTTAATGGGGTTGGAGACCCTCCCCAGTATGGGTTAATGGGGTTGGAGACCACCCACCATGAGTTAATGGGGTTGGAGACCACCCCAGACCCCCAAATCCAGCACCCAGATCCCCAAATTCACCCCCTCAACATGGATTAAAGGGGATTGGAGACCCCTCCCCACAGTATGGGTTAATGGGGTTGGAGACCACCCAGACCCTCATGTCCCATGGCGGAGTCCCAGCAGGAGGAGGAGGAGGAGGAAGAAAAGAGTGAGGATGAAGGCTGGGGGCGGTGAGGATGAGGATGGGAATGAGGAGGAGGAGGAAGAAGAAAAGAGTGAGGATGAAGGCTGGGGGTGGTGAGGATGAGGATGGGAATTAGGAGGAGGAGCTTGGGGAGGACAAGGGTGATGAAGAATAAACACGAGGATGGAGAGGATGAGGCTGAAAGTGAGAAGGATGAAGGCTGGGGATGGTGAGGATGAGGATGGAAACTGAGGATGAGGATGGTGAAGATGCCAAGGAGGAAGAAAACGAGGCTGAGGATCGTGAGGGTGAGGAGGAGGAAGATCAGGACAGGATGGTGACGAGGGGAACGGAGAGCAGTGAGGATGAGGATGGTGAGGCTGATGTCCATGCAGGGATGAAGATGAGGATGGTGAGGATGGGGGTGATGAGGAGGAAGGTGGTGAGGATGAGGATGATGAGGACAGTGAGGAAGGAGAGGATGAGGAAGGTTAGGACGAGGATGGTGACAATGACGTGGAGGACGATGAGGATGGTGATGATGATGAAGATGAGGATGGTGAGGATGATGAGGATGAGGATGAGGATGGTGAAGATAACGAGAAGGGTGAGGATGAGGACACTGAGGATGAGGATGGTGAGGAAGGAGAGGATGAGGAGGGTGAGGACGAGGATGGTGACAATGAGAGTGGCGAGGGCGAGGATGGTGAGGCCGAAGACCATGAGGATGAGGATGGTGAGGATGGGGATGATGAAGATGACGAGGAGGGTGAGGATGAGGACACTGGGGAGGGAGAGGACGAGGAGGGTGACAATGACATGGAGGATGATGAGGATGATGAGGATGGTCAGGCCCAGGATGATGATGAGGCTGAGGATGAGGATGGCCATGGTGAGGACACCGAGAATGAGGAAGATGAGGATGAGGATGGTGATGATGACACCAAGGACGATGAGCATGGTGAGGACGATGAGGATGATGATGATGATGATGATCATAATAATGAGAATAAAGATGAAGATGATGATGATGGCAGCGATGATGAGGACGTTCAGGATGGTGAGGATGATGACAATGATGAGGGTGATGAAAACGATGATGATGATGATGATGATAATAAGGTCAACGAGGATGAGGAAAACGATGATGATGACGACGATAGTAATGACCATAACAATGACAATGATAATGATGATGATGAGGATGAGTACAATGAGGATGAGAACAACGAGAACAATGGCAACAGTAAAGATGATGGAAACGATGATGATGATGATGGTGATGATAATAAGGTCAACGAGGATGAGGAAAACGATGATGATGACGACGATGGTAACGACCATAACAATGACAATGACGATGATGACGATGATGATGAGTACAATGAGGACGAGGACAACGAGAACAATGGCAACAGTAAAGACGATGGAAACGATGATGATGATGATGGTGATGACCATGATGATGATGACGACATGGGAAATGACGACGATGATGATGACAGTAACGATGATGATGGCGACAATGACAATGACGATGATGATGGTAACGAGGACAATGATGGTGAGGACGATGGCCATGATGAAGGTGATGACAATGAGGACAATGAGAATGATGATGATGAGGATAATAGTGATGATGACGAGGACAATGACAACGATGACAACTATGATTGTAACGACAATGATGATGAGGATAACGATTATGATGATGATGAGGATGATGAGAACAATGACTACGATGACAGTGATGATGATGATGATGATGGTGATGAAGAAGACAATGACAATGATGGCAATGATGATAATGAGGATAACGATGATGATGGTGATGAGAACAATGACTATGACGATGGTGATGATGATGGTGATCATGAAGATGAGGACAATGACAATGGTGATAAAGATAATGATGATAATGATGATGACGACGTCAATGACAATGATGACAATGATGATGACGATGACAATGGTGATGATGACAATGAGGACGGTAATGATGATGATGATAAAAATAATAATGATGACAACAACGATAATGAGAACAGTGAAGACAATGACGATAACCATAATGATGATAATGATGATGACGACAATGAGAACGATGATGATAAGGATAAAAATGACGATGGTGAGGACAATGATGATGATCATGAGAACAACGACTCTGATGATGATGATGATGATGATGATGATGATGATGACGAGGACAAGAACAATGACGATAAGGATAATGATAATGACGATAATGATGAGGAGGACAATGATGATGATGAGGACAACGATGATTATGATGATGAAAAAAATTACTCTAATGACGGTGATGATGACGATGATGAGGACAGTGATGATGATGAGGGCGATAATGGTGACGATGTTGATGGTAATGAAGACAATGACACTGAGGATGATGACAATGATGACAATGATGACGAGGACAATGAGGACAATGACAATCACAACGATAAAGATAATAATGATGACGATGATGAGAACAATGACGATGATGATGATGAGGACAATGACTCTAATGATGATGATGATGATGATGATGAGGACAAGAACGGTGACAATAAGGATAATGATGATGACAATAATGATGACGAGGACAATGATGATGATGATGAGGACAACGACGATGATGATGATGAGAAGAATGACTCTGATGACGGTGATGATGACAATGATGAGGACAATGACGATTATAATGATGAGAACAATGACTCTAATGATGATGATGATGATGATGATGAGGACAAGAACGATGACAATAAAGATAATGATAATGACGATGATGATGATGAGAACAACGATGACGATGATGAGAACAACAACAATGATGATGATGAGAACAATGACTCTAATGACAGTGATGACGATGACGAGGACAAGAACGATGACAACACGGATAATGATAATGACGATGATGATGATGGACAAGACGATGATGGCAATGAGGACAATGACGATGATGATGATGAGAACAATGACTCTAATGATGATGATGATGGGGAGGACAAAGATGATGACGATAAGGACAATGACTCTAATGATGACGATGATGACGATGACGATGATGAGAACAACGACAACGACGACAACGACGACGACTCCCCCCCCACTCACCTCCCCGTCACCGCCGTGCCGAAACTGCGGCAGCGTCTCCAGGCAGAACACCACGATGGACACCAGGATGACCAGCACGGACAGCAACGCCACCACCCGGGCCGCCGGCGAGCTCTCGGGGTGCTCGCACAGCAGCCACGCGCGCCGCCTCAACCCTCCGCGCGGCAGCGCCGGCGGCGCCTCCACCGTGAAGCCTTCGGCCTCGCGCAGCCTCTCCTCGGCCTCGTCGCCCAGCTGGTAGAAGCGCAGCTCCTCCAGGAACACGTCCAGCGGCACGTCGGGCGGCCGCCGCAGCCGGCCCCCGGACTGGTAGTAGTAGAGCACGGCCCCGAAGGCGCCGCGGTGCCGGTCGAAGAAGTACTCGCGGCGCTGCGGGTCGAAGAAGCGGCGCCGGCGCCGGGGGTCGCCTTCAGCAGCGTGTCGGGGAAGCGCCGCAGCGTCCGCACCAGCGTCTCGAAGCGCCGGCCGGCCACGTTGATGGCCACGCGCTCGCAGCGCAGCCCCGCGGCTCCGCCATGGCCACGGGGCCGGGGCGCCGAGGAGCAGCGCAGAGGCAGCGGGGGCGCCCGAGGGGGTGTGGGGGTCACCGGGGGGTTATGAGGGCGCCCCAAGGGGTTTTTGGGGGGGTCACAGGGGGGTTTGAGAAGTGACAGAGGGATTAGGGGTCACGGGGGGTTATGGGGGGACTAGGGGGTCACAGGGGTTTTTGGGGGGTCACGGGGGGTTTGGGGGGTTCACAGAGGGGATTGGGGGCGCCCTGAGGGGTTAGAAGTCACAGGGGGTTATGGGGAGATTGGGGGCGCTCCAAGGGGTTTTTGGGGGGTCACGGGGGGTTTGGGGGTTCACAGAGGGGATTGAGGGGTTATGGGGAATTGGGGGCGCCCGAGGGGGTTGGGGAGTCACCGGGGGGTTATAGAGCGCCCCAAGGGGTTTTTGGTGGGTCACAGGGGGTTTGGGGGTGACAGAGGGGATTGGGGGGTTCATAGAGGGGATTGGAGGGTTCACAGAGGGGATTGGGGGCGCCCCGAGGGGCTAGAGGTCACAGGGGATTTGGAGGGTTCACAGAGGGGATTGGGGGGGTCACAGGGGGTTTGGGGAGATTGGGGGGCGCTCCAAGGGGTTTTGGGGGGTCACAGGGGGTTTGGGGGGTTCACAGAGGGGATTGAGGGGGTTATGGGGAATTGGGGGTGCCCTGAGGGGTTGGGGGTCACGAGGGGGTTATGGGGAGTGCCCCGAGGGGTTTTGGGGGGTCACAGGGGGTTTAGGGTGTCACAGAGGAACTGAGGGCGCCCTGAGGGCTTAGGGGGTCACAGGGGGTTATGGGGGGATTGGGGGTGACAGGGGTGTTTGGGGGGGTCACAGGTGTGTTATGGGGGATTGGGGGTGCCCCGAGGGGGCTAGGGTGTCACGGGGGGGTTGAGGGTCACAGAGGGGTTTGGGGGTCACAGGGATGGGTTTGGGGGATGCCCCGAGGGTTTAGGGGGTCACAGGGGGTTTGGGGGTCACAGGGGGTTATGGAGGATTTAGGGTGGTGCCCGAGGGGTTTAAGGGGTCACAGGGGGTTTGGGGGGTTATGGGGGTTTGGGGTGTCCTGAGGGGGTTTAGGGGTCACAGGGGGTTTGGGGTTTGGGGGCGCCCCGAGGGGTTTGGGGGTTATGGGGGTTCTGCAGGGTTGGGAAGTCCTGAGGGGTGTCTGAGATATCGGGGAACCTTTGAGGTCCTTGGGGGTCCCTAAAGTGACCCCCCAAAGATTTGGGGGTTTGTTAAAATATTGGGAGGAACCCCGAAAATATCGGGGGTCCCAATGGGATGGGAAAGTTTTGGGAGACCCCTAAAATATTGGGGGTCCCAATAGGACCCTAAAGAACTGGAGAGACCCCTAAAATACTGGGGTGACCCCTAAGATTTTGGGGGTTCCAGTAGGATTGTAAAATTTGCGGGGACCCCCTACAATTTTGGGGAACCCCTAAAATATTTGGGGTCACAACGGGGTGTGAAAGTTTTGGGTGGGACCCCTAAAATATCGGGGGACACCCAAAATATTGGGGTTCTCAATCGGATCCTAAAGATTTGGGGAACCCCTAAAATATCGGGGGAATGCCGAAAATATTGGGGGTCCCAATGGGATGTGAAAGTTTTGGGGGGGAACCCCTAAAATATTTGGGGTCTCCAGCCTTGGTTGGAGGAACCCGCGGTTTTGGGGTCCCTCAAGATTTGGGGAACCCTAAAAATTTTGAGGGTTCAAATGGATCCTAAAGAATTTGGGGATCCCCTAAATGGTTTGGGGTCCAAAAAGGATTTGGGGGATCCCTAAAATCTTGGGGGTCCAAGGGACCTCACAGGGTTGGGGACACCCCAAAATTTTGAGGGTCCCCTAAAAATTTGAGGGGCCCTAAATTTTTGGGGGGTCAACAGAATTGGGGAACCCCCAGGATTTTTGGGGTTCGTACAGATTTGGGGGGGACCCCTAAATTTCTGGGGTGACCCCAAAGATTTGGGGGACCCCAAAATATTTGAGGGGTCTCACGGGGTTCAAGGTCCTTGGGGGTCCCCAAAATGACCCCAAAGATTTGGAGGAACCCCCAAAACTCTCGGGGTCACCCCAAAACTGTCACCGGTGTCCCCAAAGCCTTGTCCCCCTTTCCCAGGTGTCCCCAAGCCGCCCGACCCCGGTCACCAGGTGTCACCAGGTGTCCCCAAGGTGTCCCCAAGTGTCACCAGGTGTCACCAGATGTCCCCTAAATGTCACCAAGTGTCACTAGGTGTCCCTAAGGTGTCACCAGGTGTCCACAAATGTCCCCAAGTGTCACCAGGTGTCACCAGGTGTCCTCCAGGTGTCCACAAATGTCCCCAAGCCACCTGACCCCGATCACCAGGTGTCACCAAATGTCCCCAAGTGTCCCCAAATGTCACCAGGTGTCCTCCAGGTGTCCTCCAGGTGTCACCAGGTGTCACCAAGGTGTCCCCAAATGTCCTCAAGCCACCTGACCCCGGTCACCAGGTGTCACCAGGTGTCCCCAGCCCACCTGACTTGTGTCCCCAGGTGTCCCCAAGGTGTCCCCAGGTGTCCCCAGGTGTCCCCACCCCTCCTGTCCCCTGTCCCCGCTGCCGTCCCCCGGCTCTCTCTCTGTGTCACTGGGGGTGTCCCCCGCACCTGTCACCCGCCTGTCCCTTGTCACCGGGTGTCCCTAACCCTCCTGACCCCCTGACCCCTGTCGCTGTCACTCCGGGGTCCCCAGTTCTGTCACCGGCTGTCCCCAGCGCCCCGTCCTTGCTGTCCCCAGCTCTCCTGACGCGTGTCCCCGCTGGCAGGGTGTCCCCGCCGTCACCCCCTTGTCACCGAGTGTCCCCAACCCCTTTTTCCGTCCCCGCGTGCCCCGGGTGTCCCCAGCCCCCTCCCCCGCGCCCAGGGTGTCCCCGTCCCCTGTGGCTGTCACCGGGGTGTCCCCGAGCCGCCGTCCCGCTGTCACCGCCGCTGTCCCGTAAACAGGGTGACACGGTGACAGGGTGGCCCCGCGGTGTCTGGGTTCCCCCGCGCTAAAAAATAACGGGGGGTGGGGTGACACCGGGGTGACACGGGGGTGACACGGGGGTGACACGGGGGTGACACGGGAGAGGTGACACACGGGGGGTGACACACGGGGTGACACACGGGAGGGTGACACACGGGGGGTGACACATGGGGGTGACAAACTGAGGGGTGACACACAGGGTGACACACGGGGGGTGACACACGGGGGTGACACACAGGATGACACATGGGGGGTGACACACTGGGGGTGACAAACTGAGGGGTGACACACTGGGGGTGACAAACTGAGGGGTGACACACAGGGTGACACACTGGGGGTGACACATTGTGGGGGTGACACACTGGGGTGTGACATCGGGTGTGTCCCCTCGGTTGTCATGGAAACAACACCCCTGTTTCTACGGGGGGAGAATACAACCCGGTTACTATGGCAACGACAGCGGCTGTTCCCTCCTCTACCCGTTGCTATGGCGGGATAACCTCGGTTGCCATGGAAACCGCGAGGCCCCGCCCACCTTGCCATAAGCAAGCGGCGTGGCCCCGCCCCTGCAGACCACGCCCACAGCAACGGCTAATTAAACCACGCCCATAACAACTGCTAATTAAACCACGCCCATAGCAACGGTTCATTAAGCCACGCCCATAACAACGGCTAATCAAACCACGCCCATAGCACCGATTATCTAAACCACGCCCATAGCAACGGTTCACTAAACCACGCCCACAGCAACCGGCAACTAAGCCACGCCCATAGTAACGGCTTATTAAACCACGCCCATAGCAACCGCCAATTAAGCCACGCCCATAGCAACCCCTCACGCTGGCCCCGCCCTTTCGGCCCCGCCTCACGCGGCCGTTACCGGTTCTGCCACTTCCGCCGGTGCGTCACTTCCGGCGGGCGCGCATGCGCGGGGGAGGCGCGCGCGGAGCGGCCGGGCCGGAGGAGCGCGGGGTGCGTGAGGCCCGGGCGGGCGGCGCTGAGGGCACCGGGCGGTTCCGTGAGGGGAAACCGGGCGGAAATGGGCCGGGGAGGGAGCGGGAGAGGCGGGGGGGCTGAGGGGTCCGTGAGGGGTGGGGGCGCTGCCGTGAGGGTTTGGGGGGACGGGCGGTAACGGGTGTGGGGGAGGGCTGTGTGGGGTTTGGGGGTCTCGGGGCGGTTATGGGAGGTCTGGAGGGGTTTTTGGGGGTCTGGGGGTGACTGAGAGGGATCCAGGCAGGATTTTGGGAAGCCCAGGGTGGGTTAAGGGATCGGGGTGGGATTTTGGGGGTCTGGGGGATTCTTGGGGTCTGGGGTGACTGAAAGGGACCCAGGAAGGTTTTGGGGAGCCCAGGGTGAGTTTTTGGGGGTCTCTGGTGGCCGAAAGTGGCCCAGGAAGGTTTTGGGGGAGCCCAGGGTGAGTTTTTGGGGTCTCTGGTGGCTGAAAGTGGCCCAGGAAGTTTTTGGGGGACCCCAGGGTGGGTTGCGGGGATCAGGGAGGTTTTTGGGGTCTGCGTGTGGCTGGTGTGAGGTGAAAGTGGCTCAGGAAGGTTTTGGGGTGCCCAGTTGGGGTTGAGGGAGGGGCTGTGTGGAGACTTGAGGATTTTGGGGGTCCCGGAGGGTCTGGGGGTGTTCGGGAGGGTCTGGGGGTGGCTGGAAAGGATTCCAGGAAGGTTTTTGGGGTGCCCAGGTTGGGTTTTTGGGGTCTCGGTGGCTGAAAAAGGCACAGGAAGGTTTTGAGGGGCCCAGGGTAGGATTTTGGGAGCCCAGGGTGGGATTTGGGGAGCCCAGGGTGGGATTTTGGGGAGCTCAAGGTGGATTTTTGGGGAGCCCAGGGTGGGATTTTGGGGAAGCCCAGGTGGGATTTTTGGGGAAGCCCAGGTGGGTTTTTGGGAGCCCAGGGTGGGTTTTGGGGAGCCCAGGGTGGGATTTTTGGGAGCCCAGGGTGGGATTTTGGGGGTCTGGGGGAGATTCATTTTGGATGAAAGGCTGCTCTGAGGGAGGAGTTGGGCTATTTTTGGGTGGGGGCTTTGGGGTGATTTCGGGTGGTTTCAGGGGTCCTGAGCTCCCTCTGTGCCCCCCAGAGCCCCCTCAGGATGACGCAGTTCCTGCCCCCAACCTCCTGGCCCTGTTTGCCCCCCCCGGACCCCATCCCCTACCTGCCCCCTGGAGAAGTTACCCCATGAGAAGCACCACAACCAGCCCTACAGCGGCATCGCGCCTACATCCGCGCGAGTTCGAGGTACAGGGACCCCAAATCCCACAGGGACCCCCAAAATCCCCCCAGAGACCCTCCCCAAAACCCCAAAATCCCACCCAGACCCCCCCAAATCCCACCCAGAGCCACAACCAGCCCTACAGCGCATCGCGCCCTACATCCGCGAAGTTCGAGGTACCTGAGACCCCCTAGGGACCCCCAAAATCCCACAGGGACCCCCAAATCCCACAGGGACCCCCAAAATCCCCCAGAGACCCTCCCCAAAACCCCAAAATCCCACCCAGACCCCCAAAATCCCACCCAGAGCCACAACCAGCCCTACAGCGGCGTCAGCGCCCCTACATCCGCTGAAGTTCGAGGTACAGAGACCCCCAGGGACCCCCAAAATCCCACAGGGACCCCCAAAATCCCACAGAGAGACCCCAAAAATCCCACCCAGACCCTCCCCAGACCCCAAAATCCCACCCAGACCCACAACCAGCCCTACAGCCGGCATCGCTGCCCCTACATCCGCTGAGTTCGAGGTACAGGGACCCCAAAATTCCACAGAGAGACCCCAAAAATCCCACCCAGACCCTCCCCCAAAATCCCACCCAGACCACAACCAGCCCTACAGGGGCATCGCGCCGTACATCCGCTGAAGTTCGAGGTACAGGGACCCCCAGGGACCCCCAAAACCCCCAGAGACCCTCCCCAAAACCCCAAAATCCCACCCAGACCCCCAAAATCCCACCCAGACCCCACAGAGACCCCCAAAATCCCACCCAGACCCACAACCAGCCCTACAGGGGCATCACGCCCTACATCCGCGAGTTCGAGGTACAGGGACCCCAAAATCCCACAGGGACCCCCAAAATCCCACAGAGAGACCCCCAAAATCCCCAGAGACCCTCCCAAAACCCCAAAATCCCACCCAGACCCACAACCAGCCCTACAGCGGCATCGCGCCCTACACCCGCGAGTTCGAGGTACAGGGACCCCAAAATCCCACAGAGAGACCCCCAAAAATCCCACAGAGAGACCCCCAAAATCCCACAGAGAGACCCCCAAAATCCCACCCAGACCCTCCCCAAAACCCCAAAATCCCACCCAGACCTAAAACCAGCCCTACAGCGGCATCGCGCCCCTACACCCGCGAGTTCAAGGTACAGGGACCCCCAGGGACCCCAGAATCCCACAGGGACCCCAAAATTCCAGAGAGACCCCACAGAGACCCCCAATATTCCAGGAGACCCTCCCAAAACCCAAAAATCTCACCCAGAGCCACAAAACCCCACAGAGACCTCACACAGAGCCCCAAAATCTCACCCAGATCCTCCCCAGACCCCCAAAATCCCACAGAGACCCCAGACAGACCCCAAAACTCCACACAGACCCTCAAAACTCCACACAGACCCTCCCCAGAACCCCAAAATATCACCCAGATCCCCAAACCCACACACAGATCCTCCCAAAATCCCACAGAGACCCTCCCCAGATCCCTAAAATCTCACCCAGAGCCCCAAAACCCCGCAGAGACCTTCCCAAAAACCCAAAAATCTCACACAGACCCACAAAATTCCAGAGGATCCCACAGAGACCCCCAAAATCTCATAAAGCCCCAAAACCTCACACAGACCCTCCTTAGTGCCCCAAAACCCCACACAGACCCTTCCCCAAATCCCCCAAAACCTCACACAGACCTTTCCCAGACCCCCAAAACCCCACACAGACTCTCCCCAAAACCCCAAAATCCCCCAAACCCCACACAGACCCTCACCAAAATCCCCCAAAACCTCACACAGACCCTCCCCAAAACCACTCCAGACCCCCATAATTCTCCCCAAATCCCCATGCCCCCCATAACCCCACCCTGGACTCCCCCTACACCCCATAATCCACCCCAAATCCCTCCCCACCCCCAAAGACCCCTTTGGACCCCCCAAAACTCCTCTGTGTCCCCTCGCAGGACCCCGCGATGCTCCCCGCCGACGCTGGCCGAGACGCGCGAGGGAGCGCATGGAGCGCAAGGTACGTCCAGAGCCCCCAAATTTGGGGAGACCCCCAAAATTAGGTGCAGCCCCCCAGAGGGGCTCAGCCCCTTCCCCACAGCTCTGGGATTGCTGTGGGGGTCCCCAAAATGTCACCAGAGGGATGTTGCCCCCTAAATTTCAGCTCACCCCCTATGCAGAATTTGTTTAATCCCCTCGGGGTTTTTGGGGATCCTTCCGGGTTTTATGGGATTCTTGGGGTTCCCCACAGATTTTTGGGGGCTGTGGGTGGATCCTGTGGGTTTGGGACCCCCTGAGGTCACCCCACTCCCCATTTTTTCGTCTCTTTGCCCCCCAACAGCCGGCGGGAGAAGATCGAGCGGAGGCAGCAGGAGGTGGAGTCCGAGCTCAAGCTCTGTGAGTTGGGGGGTCCTGTGGGGCTAGGGGTCCCGGGGTCCTGAGGGGCTGGGGAGAGGTCCCCATTTTCCTCTGACCCCCTTTTTCTCTCATCCCCAGGGGACCCCCACAACGACCCCAACGCTCAAGGAGACGCCTTCAAGACCCTGTTTGTGGCCAGAGTGGTGAGTGCTGGGGGAGGAAATGGGGTCCCACCCCAATTTTGGGGGTCCCATCCCAATTTTGGGGGGCTCACACCCATTTTTGGGGTTCCTCCACATCCTTGGGGGTCTCTTCACAATCTTCAGGGTCCCTCCAGACTGTGGGGGTTCCTCAATTTCCTTAATTTGGGGTTCTCTCCCCACCCCAATCCATGAATCTTTTTTAGTCTGTGGTGTTCCCCCAAATTGCTTTCGATTTTTGGGGTTTTTTTTAGGGTTCTTTTGGGGTTTCCCAATTCTTGGGGTGTCCCCCCAATATTCCAGGATCCCCCAGTCTTTGGGAACTCCCCCTCCCTCATTAATTTGGGGTTACCCCTCGTTTCTTCCCCAGAATTACGACACGACGGAGTCGAAGCTGCGCCGAGAGTTTGAGGTGTACGGCCCCATCAAGAGGGTGAGTGGGGGGATCACCCCGAAAACAGCCCCCAAAAACAGCCCCCAAAAACAACCCCCCAGAAACAGCCCCAAAACCAGCCCCCAGAAAACAGCTTTCAAAAACAGCTCCCCAAAACAGCCCCCAAAAGCAGCACTGAAAAACAGTCCCCCAAAAACAGCCCCCAGAAAACACCCCCCAAAAAACAGCCCCCAAAACCGGCCCCCAAACACCTCTTGCTGTCCAGGGGTGTCACACGTGTCCCCAACCCCTGATTTTTGGGGTGTCACACTTGTCCCAGCCCACATTTTCGGGGTGTCACACCTGTCCCACCCCTGTTTTTGGGGTTTCACACGTGTACCACCACTCCTGATTTTCGAGGTGTCCCACCGATCCCCCAACCCCTTTTTGGGGTGTCACACCTGTCCCACCCCTGTGCCACCACCCCCTTGATTTTTGGGGTGCCACACCTGCCCCCAGCCCCTGTTTTCGGGGGTGTCACACCTGTCCTACCCCTGTCCCCAAACCCCTGTTTCTGAGGTGTCCCATCCATCCCTCAGACCCCATTTTCGGGGTGTCCACTCATCCCCAGCCCCCATTTTTGGGTTGTCACACCTGTCCCCAAACCCTGATTTTTGGGGTGTCCCACCTGCCCCAGCCCCCGTTTTCGGGGTGTCTCACCTGTCCCACCTGTCCCCCAGATCTACATGGTGTACAACAAGCGCTCGGGAAGCCGCGCGGTTACGCCTTCATCGAGTGTCACGAGCACGAGCGGGACATGCACTGTGAGTACCCCCAGACCCCCCCTGCACCCCAAATCCCCCAAAACCCCCCCAAATTCCGCATGTCCCACCCCACACCCACACCTGGGGGCCCCAGAGCCAGGTAAGTACGGGGGGGGCGGGGGCGAGCGGGCGTGGTCAGGCCAAGGTACAGGTGGCCAAAGATGTTGGTGGTCAAGGTGACAAGTGGAAAGGGGTCAGGTGGCCAAACTGCAGGTGGACAGTGGTCAAGGTGTAGGTGGCCAAATCTACAGGTGGTCAGGGCTACAGGCAGTCCAGTTGTAGGTAGCCATGGCTACCAGTGGTCAAGGTGTAGGTGGCCAAGTCTACAGGCGGTCAGGGCTACAGGCGGTCCAGTTCTAGGTAGCCATGGCTACCAGGGTAACAAGGTGACCAAATTTTAGGTAGCCAAGGCTACAGGTGGCCACAGGACAGGTCACTGGTCAATGCCAGGTGGTGGCCAAGGTTACCGACAAGCAGAGGGACAGGTGGTGGTCAAAGCTCTGGGTAGGCAAGGTACAGTCGGTGGCCAAGGCTCCAGGTAGCCAAACTACAGGCGGCCAGGGATGTGGTTGGCCAGTGGTGTGGTTGACCAAGGCTACTGTTGGCCTGCTTAGAGACAACCAAGGCTGCGGTTGGCCAGTGGTATTGTTGCCCAACCTACAATCCCTCGTGGCTACCGTTGGCCAAGATTCCAGGTAGCCAAACTACAGGTAGCCAAGGCTTTGGTTGGCCAACCTACAGGTGGCCAAGGCTGTGGGTAGATCTACCATTGGCCAGCCGCCTGTTGGTCAAGGTTATCGTTGGCCAGTCACCCATTGGTCAAGAGTCCAGCTGGCCAAGCCTGTAGGTAGAGCTCCCATTGGTCAACTGTCCATTGGGGTTGGCCAACCGTTGGTCAATGCTGTCGGTCAACCACCCATTGAGGTTGGCCAACTGTTGGTCAACCACCCATTGGTCAAGCGTCCAGTTGGCTGAGCCTATGGATGGAGCTCCCATTGGTCAACTGTCCATTGGGGTTGGTCAGTGCTATTGGTCAGCCACCCATTGAGGTTGGCCAACTGTTGGTCAACCACCCATTGGTCAAGTGTCCAGTTGGCTGAGCCTATGGATGGAGCTCCCATTGGTCAACTGTCCATTGGGGTTGGCCAACCATTGATCAATGCTGTTGGTCAACCACCCATTGGTCAACCACCCATTGGTCAAGCGTCCAGTTGGCTGAGCCTACGGCTAGAGCTCCCATTGGTCAGCCTTCCATTGAGGTTGGCCAACCGTTAGCCTACCCGGCGGCGGGCGCGTCGTGCGGCGCCGCTCTCTCTCCGTTTCTGTCTCTCCATCCCTGCACGCCTTCGGGCTGGTTCCGGGGGTGCCCGGTTCCTTGGGGGTTCCGGTTCTGGTTCCGAATGTGTTCCGGTTCCGGGGTATCCCCACTTCCGGTTTCTGGGTGGCCAGATCGCGCGCTACTTCCGGTTCCGGGGTGCCCTAGTTCTGGTTCCGGTGGCGCTCTAGTTCCGGTTCATGTGTGCCTTAGTTCCGGTTCCGGGTCCCGGTTCCGGTGATGCCCCAGTTTCCGTTCCGGGGGTGTCCCGGTTCCGGGTGCGTCCCGGTTCCGATTCCCGGGAGTGTCCCGGTTCCGGGTGTGTCCCATCCCGGTCCCGGGGTACCCTAGTTCAGGTGTGTCCCGGTTCCGGGTGCACTAGTTCCGGTTCCAGGTGTGTCCCGGTTCCGGGTGTGTCCCGGTTCCGGGGTGCACCAGTTCCGGTTCAGGTGTGTCCCGGTTCCTGGGTGCCCTAGTTCCGGTTCCGGGTGTGTCCGGTTCCGGATGTGTCCCGGTTCCAGGTGTGTCCCGGTTCCGGGGTGCCCTAGTTCCAGTTCCGGGTATGTCCCGGTTCCGGTTCCGGGTGTGTCCCGTTCCGGGTGTGTCCCGTTCCGGGTGTGTCCCGTTCCGGGCGTGTCCCGTCTCCGCGTGCGGTGGGGGAAGGACGGACGGACGGCCGCCGGTCCGGGGTTGTATTAACTCTGTTTTATTGTCACTGCAGCCACCTTTGTGATGGCTTTTGCCACTGCTGGCTTGCAGCTGATCCTAATGCTCCCCCTCCACACCTCAGTGTATGGTTGGTATAAGGGTTTGTATCCTGGTAAGACACGTTTGTACACCCCAAAAAAACCCCAAAAACGGAGTGAAACCACCACAGCGGCGTGGGGGGGATGGGGGAGCTGTGACCCCCGCCCCTTCCCCCCACCCCAGCGGAGGAGTTTGGGGGCTGGATTTGGGAGCCCCTCTGCTCCCCAGCCGGGCGTGGCCGGGCTGGGGGTGCAGGGTCGGACCCCCAAACCCCCGAGGTTCATCAGCGCCCCAAACCCCGCCATTAATTAGGGACCCCCCACCTCTCATTTTTTGGGGAGGGGCTCCTCACAGCGCCCCTCCCCCACCCAGCGCCGGGCAGGAGCCAATCCCAAAATTCCCAAATTTCCTCCCCCACCCAAAAATGCAGCACAGTCACGGCCTCAGTCTCTGCTGAGGTGGGGACATATGACCCTCCCCCTTTACCCCGAAATTTTTGGGGAGGGGGCCCTCAAGAGCCCCCAATTGAAATTTGGGAGGTGAGGCAGGACCCCCAGGCCCGAGGAGGGAGGAAGGGTGGGGGCTCTAGTGCCTCCCAAAAAATTAAAAATTTAGGGACTCCCCAAAAATAAAAATCTGGGGACGCCCCAGAAAATGGAAAATTGGGGACATCCCCCAAAAATGAAAATTTGGGGACCCCCAGGAGCCAGGATGTTGGTGTAGGGCAGATCCCTTATTTGGGGGTGGGGTCGGGTTTGGGGGTGGGAATGAGCTGGGGGCTGAGCCCCCCCAAAAAATAGGAGCGACCCTCCCCGGTCCCAGCGACCGAGGGGGAGGGGCAGGGATGAGGAGGGGCTAAAAATAAATAAAAATAAAATTAAAAAAACACCAGAGGTGGAGTTTTTGGGGGCTGAGCCTAACCCACTCAAACCCACTCGGGGGGCGGGGTTGATTGGGGGGGGGTCCCCTAAGGGGCGGGGGCCCGGATTCGGTTTGGTGTTGGTTTTTCGGGGGAGGGGGAGGGGCGCGGGGCAGGACGGGTCTCAGGTAAGGCCCCAGCGCCCGGCCCGGAGCGGCGTCGTCTGGAGGGGCCCCCCAGCCGGGGGGGACACGGACCCGCCCCCACCAGCGCCCAGGACGGCAGGGACGGGGGGAGGGGCGGGCGGGGGGGAGGGAGGGGCAGCGGGGGGGAGGGGCTGCGTCCGGTGATGGTGATTCGGGTTTTTTTTGGGGAGGGGGTTGAGTTGCAATGGGTGCCCCACCCAAAAAAAAAATTAAAATGGGGAGGGGTCCTGAATTGCAGTGGGTGCCCCCCCCAAAAAAAAAATTAAAATTTGGGGGGTCCTGAATTGCAATGAGTGCCCCCACCCAAAAAAAAATTTTAAATTTGGGGGGTCCTGAATTGCAATGAGTGCCCCACCCAAAAAAAAAAAAAATTAAATTTGGGGAGTCCTGAATTGCAGTGGGTGCCCCCCCCAAAAAAAATTAAAATTTGGGGGGTCCTGAATGCATTGAGTGCCCCCCACCCAAAAAAAAAATTAAAATTTGGGGGGTCCTGAATTGCAATGAGTGCCCCTCACCCAAAAAAAAAATTAAAGTGGGGAGGGGGTTTGAATTGCAATGGGTCCCCCACCCAAAAAAATTTAAATTTGGGGGGTCTTGAATTGCTATGGGTCCCCCACCCAAAAAATAAAAATTAAATTTGGGGAGGGGTCCTGAATTGCAATGGGTGCCCCCTACCTAAAAAAAAAAGAAAAATTAAAGTGGGAGGGGGGTTGAATTGCAATGGGTCCCCCACCCAAAAAAAAAAAAAAATTAAAATTAGAGGGGGTCCTGAATTGCAATGAGTGCCCCTCACCCAAAAAAAAATTAAAAATGGGGAGGGGGGTTTGAGTTGCAATGAGTGCCTTCCACCAAAAAAAAAAATTGGGGGTTTCTGAATTGCAATGGGTGCCCCTCACCCAAAAAAAATTTAGTGGAGAGGTCCTGAATTGCAATGGGTCCCCCACCCAAAAAAAAAAATTAAATTGGGGGGGATTCTTGAATTGCAATGGGTCCCCTCACCCAAAAAAAAATTAAAAATGGGGAGGGGGGTTTGAGTTGCAATGAGTGCCCCCACCCAAAAAAAATTTAAATTTGGGGGGTCTTGAATTGCAATGGGTCCCCCACCCAAAAAAAAAAAATTTTAAATTTGGGGGGGTCTTGAATTGCAATGAGTGCCCCACCCAAAAAAAAAAGTTAAAAATTGAGGGGGGGTGTGCAGGTAAGGCAGCCCCCAAATTAAGATGGGGGGGTCAAACTGGCAAAGAGGTGACACCCCCCCAAAAAAAATTAGGATGGAGGTGAATGTACGGGTGAAGGGGGTGAAACCCCCAAAAAATTAATTTGGGGGGGCAATGAACAGGTAAAAAAGGTGACACCCCCAAAAAGTTTGGATGGGGGTGAATATACAGGTGAAGGGGGTGAAACCCCTAAAAACTTAATTTAGGGGGGCAATAAACAGGTAAAAAGGTGACACCCCCCAAAAAATTAGGATGGTGGTGAATGTACAGGTGAAGGGGGTGAGACCCCCAAAAAATTTGATTTGGGGGGGGGAATAAACAGGTAAAAAAGTGACACCCCCAAAAAAAGGGTCTGGGGGGTCAAAACCAGGTAAAGGAGGTGACCCCCCCAAAACCCCCCAGGTGTGTGTGGGGTCTGTGCAGGTGAAGGGGGGACACCCCAAAATTCTGTGGTGCTGATTTAGGGTGGGGGGTTTAATTTAATTTTAATTATTTTTTTTTATGGGGGGGGTCTCACAATTCCTTAACCCACTTTTCTTTCCAGCCGTGGCATTTTTGGGGTGAGGAGGGCAATCCTTAAACCCCCCATTTAAATTTTAATTTTAATTCTGTTTTAATTTTTAATTTCCCATCCTGGAGCTGTCGCAGGAAACAATTTGGGGCTTGGGTGGGATTTATTTTAAATTTTTTTTTTTTTAGTTTTTTTTTTTATTTTGAGTGGGGTGTGATTTTATATCTATTTATTTATTTGTTTGTTTATTTACTATTTTTATTTTGGGTAGTGGAATTTTTATTTTATTTACTTTTATTTTGAGGGGTGGGATATTTTTTTTACTTATTTTTAAACTTTTATTTTGAGGTGGGATTTTTATTTATCTATCTATCTATTTATTTATTTATTTTTGCAGTGGGATTTTTATTTTTTTAAATTTATTTTTATTTTGGGGTGGGATTATTTAAAATGTCTTTATTTTTTAATTTATTTATTTTTTAAAAATTTGTTTTTATTTTGGGGTGGGATTTTTTTTTTATTTTTTAATTTTTAAATTTATTTTTATACTGACATGGGGTTTATTTTTAATTTTTATTTTTTTAATTTTTATTTTGGGGTGAGATTTTTTTAATTTATCCATTTTAAAATGTATTTATTTTTATTCTGGGACAGCATTTTTTAAAAATTTTTTTAAAATTTTTATTTCTATTTTGCAGGGTGGGATATCTTATTTATTTTTTAATATATTTTTATTCTGGGATGGGATTTTTTAAACTTTAATTTAAATTTTCATTTTGCAGGGCGCGATTTTTTTTTTAATTTTTTTAAAATTTTTTTAAATTTTGGGGGCTGATGTGTATTTTTTGGGTGCTGATTTTATTTATTTGGGGAGGTGATAATTTTTTTTTTGAGGTGATTTTTTATTTTTTAGCGGGACGACGATTTTTTTTTTTTTTTTTTTTTGAGGGGGCGCGATGATTTTTTTATTTTTTGGGGGAGGGGTGGCGGGGCTGCTCTCACCCCACCTTAGCTGACACCCCCATCCCTCCCCCCTCCCCAAACCCCCCCGGGACCCCTCCCAAATATTTTTGCAGCCGCCTACAAGCACGCCGGACGGAAGAAGATCGACGGGCGCCGGGTGCTGGTGGACGTGGAGCGCGGCAGGACCGTCAAGGGCTGGCGGCCCCGCGCCTGGTGAGCTCCTCCCAAAACCCCCCCCAAAAACAAAATCTGGGGGGGTCTGAGAGCTCACAACCCAAATTTGGGGCTTTTTTCCCCAAAAAAATCGGGTTTAAATGGGGTTTTTTAGGGGTTGTTTTGGGTTTTTTTCGGTAGCGATTCCCCAGATTTTATGGGGTGGGGGTCTGGAGGTTAAATGGGGTCACCGAATTTGGGGGATTTTACCTTAAAAAATGGTTTCATCCCTAAATTTGGGGTGGTAGATATTCCAACCCCAATTTGGGGCTTTTTCCCCAAAAAAATCGGGTTTAAATGGGAATTTTTAGGGGTTGTTTGGGATTTTTTGGGGTAGCGATTCCCCGGGTTTTAGGGGGGTTTAAAAGGGGTCACCAAATTTGGGGTTTTGCTTTAAAAGGGTTTTACCCCAAATTTGGGGTGGTAAACACTCCAACCCCAATTTGGGGCTTTTTCCAAAAAAATCGGGTTTAAATGGGAATTTTTAGGGGTTGTTTTGGGGTAGCGATACCCCAGATTTTAGGGGTTTAAAAGGGGTCCCCAAATTTGGGGATTTTACCTTAAAAATGGTTTCATCCCTAAATTTGGGGTGGTAGATATTCCAACCCCAATTTGGGGCTTTTCCCAAAAAATCCAGGTTTAAATGGGGTTTTTTAGGGGTTGTTTTGGATTTTTTTGGGGTAGTGATTCCCCAGATTTTAGGGGGCTTTAAAAGGGGTCCCCAAATTTGGGAGCTTTTACCTTAAAAAATGGTTTCATCCCTAAATTTGGGGTGGTAGATATTCCAAACTCCAATTTGGGGCTTTTTCCCCAAAAAAATCCAGGGGGTCTGAGACATTTCAACCCAAATTTGGGGCTTTTTCCCCCCAAAAAAATCTGGGGCGTTTGACATGTTACGACCCAAATTTGGGGCTTTTATCCCCCAAAAAATCTGGGGAGGTTTGACAAGTTTCAACCCCCATTTGGGGCTTTTTTCCCCCAAAAAAATCGGGTTTAAATGGGGTTTTTTAGGGGTTGTTTTGGATTTTTTTGGGGTAGTGATTCCCCAGATTTTCAGGGGGTTTAAAAGGGGTCCCCAAATTTGGGAGATTTTACCTTAAAAATGGTTTCATCCCTAAATTTGGGGTGGTAGATATTCCAACTCCAATTTAGGGCTTTTCCCCAAAAAGTCTGGGGGGTTTGACATGTTACGACCCAAATTTGAGGCTTTTATACCCAAAAAATCTGGGGGTTTTACACATTGCAACCCAAATTTGGGGCTTTTTTCCCAAAAAATCTGGGGAGGTTTGACAAGTTACAACCTAAATTTGGGGCTTTTTTCCCCCAAAAAAATTGGGTTTAAATGGGGTTTTTTAGGGGTTGTTTTGGATTTTTTGGCTTTTTTGGGGGTAGCGATTCCCCAGATTTTAGGGGGCTTTAAAGGGGTCCCCAAATTTGGGGATTTACCTCAAAAATGGTTTCATCCCTAAATTTGGGGTGATAGATATTCCAACCCCATTTTGGGGCTTTTTCCCCAAAAAACTGGGGGTCTGAGATGTTACAACCCCCATTTGGGGCTTTTTTCCCAAAAAAATTTGGTTTAAATGGGGTTTTTAGGGGTTGTTTTGGATTTTTTAGGGGTGGTTTGGATTTTTTAGGGTCACTTTGGGGTCAGTTTTGGGGTCTCATTTTTGGGGTCTCCTGACCCCCGTTTCCCCCCAGGGGGAGGTTTGGGGGATCAGTTTGGGGTCTCACTTTTGGGGTCCCCTCTCTGCCCCAGGGGGAGGTTTGGGGGTCAGTTTGGGGTCTCACTTTTGGGTCCCCTCTCCCCCAGGGGAGGTTTGGGGGTCAGTTTGGGGTCAGTTTGGGGTCTCACTTTTGGGTCCCCTCTCTCCCCAGGGGAGGTTTGGGGGTCACTTTGGGGTCTCACTTTTGGGGTCCCTCTCTCCCCAGGGGAGGTTTGGGGGCACCACGCGAGCGGCGCTTTGACGTGAACATCCGGCACTCGGGCAGGACGACACGTCCCGCTACGACGAAGCGGTGAGGGGCGGGCACCCCGGGATGGAGTCTGGGACCCCGGGATGGAATTTGGGACCCCGGGATGGAATTTGGGGGCTTTGGGCACCCCGGGATGGAGTTTGGGGGATTTGGGGACCCTGGGATGGAGTTTGGGACCCCTGGGATGGAGTTTGGGACCCCCGGGATGGAATTTGGGGGCTTTGGGCACCCCGGATGGAGTTTGGGACCCCGGGATGGAATTTGGGGGCTTTGGGGACCCTGGGATGGAGTTTGGGACCCCGGGATGGAGTCTGGGGGCTTTGGGGACCCCAGGATGGAGTTTGGGACCCCTGGCATGGAATTTGGGACCCCTGGGATGGGCTTTGGGGACCTTGGGATGGAGTCTGGGGGCTTTGGGCACCCCGGGATGGAGTCTGGGGGCTTTGGGGACCTTGGGATGGAGTCTGGGGGCTTCGGGACCCCGGGATGGAGTTTGGGGGCTTTGGGCACCCCGGGATGGAATTTGTGACCCCCTGTGACTCCCTCTAGGACCCCTGGGATGGAATTTGGGACCCTGTGACACCTTGAGGACCCCTGGGATGGAATTTGGGGGCTTTGGGCACCCCTGGGATGGAATTTGGGGCTTTGGGGACCCCTGGCATGGAGTTTGGGGGCTTTTGGGCACCCCCCGGGATGGAGTTTGGGACCCCGGGATGGAGTTTGGGGGCTTTGGGGACCCCTGGCATGGAATTTGGGACCCTGGGATGGAATTTGGGACCCCTGGCATGGAATTGGGGACCCCTGTGTCACTTTAGGGACCCCTGGGATGGAATTTGGGGGCTTTGGGGACCCTGGGATGGAATTTGTGACCCCTGGGATGGAATTTGGGGGCTTTGGGACCCCTGGCATGGAATTTGGGGACCCCTGGCATGGAATTTGGAAGGGCTTTGGGGACCCCTGGGATGGAATTTGGGGACCCCATGGAGATTTGGGGGCTTTGGGGACTCCTGGGATGGAATTTGGGACCCCTGTGACACCTTGGGGACCCCTGGCATGGAATTTGGGACTCCCTATGTGACTTTGGAGTGGGTCAGGGACCCTCTTGTGACCCCCTGGAATGACTGAGGACCCCAGAACACTTCAGGGATGACCCCTGTGATGGGTCAGGGACCCCCTGGAGTGGGTGTGGGACCCCAGAACACCTCAGGGACCCCTTGGGACCCCCAGGGATGGGTCAGGGACCCCTGGACACCTCAGGGATCCTCTCTTGGACCCCTGGGATGGGTTAGGGACCCCCTGGAGTGGGTCAGGGACCCCCTTGGGACCCCATGGAATGACTGAGGACCCCCAGAACACTTCAGGGACCCTCTTAGGACCCCCTGGGATGGGTCAGGGACCCCCAGTGTCACCTTGGAGTGGGTCAGGGACCCTGTGGGACATCTCAGAGTTTCCCTGGAGTGGGTCAGGGACCCCCTTGGGACCCCCTGGGATGGGTCAGGGACCCCAGGACACCTCGGAGACCCCTTGGGACCCCCTGGAATGACTAGGGACCCCCAGAACACCTCAGGGATCCTCTTGGGACCCCCTGGAATGACTCAGGACATCTCAGACACCCCCTCCAATGAGTCAGGGACCCCCTGGAGTGGGTCAGGGACCCCAGAACACCTCGGAGACCCCCTTGGGACCCCCTGGAATGGGTCAGGGACCCCCTTGGGACCCCCTGCGATGGGTCAGGGACCCCCAGAACACCTCAGAGATCCTCTTGTGACCCCCTGGGATGGGT
Source organism: Luscinia luscinia (assembly GCA_034336685.1). Lineage (NCBI taxonomy): Eukaryota > Metazoa > Chordata > Aves > Passeriformes > Muscicapidae > Luscinia > Luscinia luscinia. The sequence continues at coordinate 69,113 of JAKWBO010000140.1, forward strand.
CAGGGACCCCCTGCAATGGGTCAGGGACCCCTGTGATGGGTCAGGGACCCCTTAGGACCCCCTGCAATGGGTCAGGGACTCCCTGGGATGGGTCAGGGACCCCAGGACACCTCGGAGACCCCCTTTGGGACCCCCTGCGATGGGTCAGGGACCCCTGGAGTGGGTCAGGGACCCCTACGATGGGTCAGGGACCCCCTTGGGACCCCTGGAGTGGGTCAGGGACCCCCTGGGATGGGTCAGGGACCCCCTTGGGACCCCCTGCGATGGGTCAGGGACCCCATCCCCCTCAGAGACCCCCACCCCCTCACCCGCGCTGTCCCCGCAGGAACCGGGAGCAGGAGCGGGAGCGCGACCGCCGCGAGCGGTCCCGGGAGCAGGAGCGGCGCCGTTCGCGGTCCCGGGAGCGGCGGCGGCGGACGCGGAGCCGCGAGAAGGAGGAGCGGGAGCGGAAACGGGGCGGGAGCCGCGACCGCAGCAAGGACCGGGAGCGCGAGCGCGAGCGCAAGCGGCGGTCGCGATCCCGCGACAGGAAGCGCGACAGGAGCGCGACAAGAAGGACGAGGACCCCTGGAAGGGCTGGAGCCCCCGAGGAGCTGGGGGCGGAGGAGGAGCGGAGCGGGCGGAGAGGCGGGAGCCGGCGAGGCGGAGGCGGCGGAGAAGCGGGAGCGGGAGCGGAGCGGGAGCGGCGGCGCGGGCACCGCGAGCGGGAGCGGCGGCGGGAGCGCGACCGGGAGCGCGACAGGGAGCACAAGCGCGAGCGCGAGCGGCGCGAGGAGCGCGGGGCGGGCGCGGGGGCGAGGGCGGCGAGGGGGCGGCGGCGGCGGGCGGCGAGCCCGAGGCGTTCCCTGCCGCCCGAGGCCATGGCGGCCGGCGACGGCTACGGGGGCGCGGAGAACGGCTTCGTGCTGGAGGCGCCCGCCGAGTGAGCGCCGCCGCAATAAAGCGTTTTATGGAGCGGGCACCGAGAGATTGGGGCGTTTTGGGGTTTGGGGGGTTTCTGGGGTTTTTGGTTGTTTTTTTTGGGTTTTTTGGGGGGGTTTTGGGGTTTTGGGTGGGTTTCTGGGTTTTTTAGGTGGGCTTTTGGGGGTTTTGGGTTTTTGGGTGGGTTTCTGGATTTTTGGGTGGGTTTTGGGGGTTTTGGGTTTTTGGGTGTGTTTTTGGGTGCTTTTGGGGTTTTTGGGGGTTTCTGGATTTTTTTGGGTGTTTTTAGGGTGGGGTTTGGGTTTTTGGGTGGGCTTTGGGTGGTTTTGGGTTTTGGGGGTTTCTGGGTTTTGGGTGGGTTTTTGGGTTTTTGGGGTGGTTTTGGGTTTTCTGGGAGTTTTTGGGTGGGTTTTTGGGGTTTTTGGGTGGTTTTTGGGGTTTTGTGGGTGGTTTTCGGGTTTTTCTTGGGAGTTTTTGGGGTGGTTTTGGTTTCTTTGGGTTGTTTTTGGGTTTTTGGGGTGGTTTTGTTTTTGCGTGGTTTTGGGTTTTTGGGTGGTTTTCAGGTTTTTCTTGGGAGTTTTTTGGGTGGTTTTGGGGTTTTGGGTGGTTTTTCGATTTTTGGGTGGTTTTGGATTTTTCTGGGGAGTTTTTGGGGGGATTTTTGGGGGTTTTTTGTGTGGTTTTTGGGGTTTTTGGGTGATTTTGGATCTTTTGGGTGGGTTTTGGAGTTTTTGTGGTTTCTGGGTGGTTTTGGGTGGTTTTGGTTTTGGGTGGTTTTGGGGGGTTTTGGGTATTTTGGATGGTTTTTGGGTGGTTTTGGATTTTTCTGGGGAGTTTTGGAGGGTTTTGGGTTTTTGGGTGGGTTTTGGGGGGTTTCTGGATTTTTGGGTGTTTTTTAGGGTGGGGTTTTGGGTTTTTGGGTGGGTTTTGGGGGTTTTGGGTTTTGGGGGGGGTTTTTGGGGGGTTTTGGGTTTTTGGGTGGTTTTTGGGTTTTTTTTGGGGTGGTTTTCGAGTTTTCTGGGGAGTTTTTGGGTGGTTTTGGGTTTTTGGGTGGTTTTTGGTTTTTGGGTGGTTTTTGGGTGGGTTTTGGATTTTGGGTGGTTTTTGGATTTTTCTGGGGAGTTTTAGGGGTTTTTGGGTGGGTTTTGGGGGTTTTGGGGGGTTTTGGGGTTTTGGGGAGTTTTTGGTTTTGGGTGGTTTTTGGATGGGTTTCTGGTTTTTTCTGGGGAGTTTTGGGTGGTTTTGGATTTTTGGGCGGTTTTGAGTTTTTCTGGGGAGTTTTTGGGTGGTTTTGGGTTTTTGAGTGGGTTTTGGGTGTTTTTGGGTTTTCTGGGGAATTTTGGGTGGTTTTGGGGTGGTTATTGGGTTTTTGGGTGGTTTCGGGTTTTTCTGGGGAGTTTTTGGGTGGTTTTTGGATTTTTTGGGTGGTTTCTGGGTGGTTTTGGGTGGTTTTGGGTGGTTTTGGGTGGTTTTGGGTTTTTTGGGTGGTTTTGGATTTTCTGGGGAGTTTTTGGGTGTTTTTTAAAATTTTTCTGGGGAGTTTTTGGGTGGTTTTTGGGTCGTGCTTTAATTTTGGGGGGAGGTTCAGGTTGGGGGGTGTGTTTAGATAATGTAATTAGCACTATCCTCAATTTGGGGTTTTTTGGATGGAATTGGGTTCCAAAATGAGTCTACCCCAAATTTTTTACCCCTAAAATAATATCTCCCCCAATTTTGGGGTTCTTTCCTAAAAGTAGATATCCCCCAAATTTAACATTTCTTCTCTCACCCCAAAACTTGTGACGCTCCCCAAATTTTTCTCTTTTCAATTTGGCGTCTCTCCTCCCAAATTCCCCCACCCAAAATTTTGAATCTCAACCCTCCCCCTAAAATTTGGGGTCCCCCCAACTCATTTGTCCCCCTGCGATATTCGGGATCCCCACATCGCGGATTTTGGGCTCGCTCCGTTCTGCGCATGCGCGGGGGCGTGGCCAACGCAGAAAGGGGCGTGGTTTATATTGCCATATAAGGAAATGGGCGTGGCATCACCACAGACATGACGTAACCAGCGCTGGGCGTGGTTTAGGCGGGAGGGGCGTGGCCCACAGTGGGCGTGGCCTGGCAGAAGATGGCAGCGCTGAGCGGGGACGCGCTGGGGCTGGAGCGGGGTACGCGAAATTTGGGGGTTTTGGGGAATTTTGGGGTATTTTGGGGGATTTTGGGGTGGGGAGGGATGGGGGGTGTGGGGAGTGGGGAGGGGTGGTTGGGGGAATGGAGGCCCCGGAGCGAGGAATGGGGGGAAGGAGGAATTTTGGGGGTCCTGAGGTGTGGGGAGGGGAATTTTGGGAGGTTTTGGGGGTCCTGAGGGATTTTTGGGGGGGTCCTGGGGGTTTTGGGGAGGGCTGGGGGGGTGGGGGGATTTTGGGGCACAACGGCGGATTTGGGGGTGATTTTGGGTTTTGATTTTGGGTGATTTTTGGGTGATTTTTGGGGGGTTGGGATTATTTCGGGGTGATTTTTGAGGTGGTTTTTTGGTTGTTTTTGGGGTGACTCTGGGTTTGATTTTGGGGTAATTTTGGGGTTTTTTGGGGGTGATTTTTGTGTATTTCTGTGGCTTTTTGTGGGGGGTGCCCTGGGAGTTGATTTTAGGGTGATTTTGGGATTTTTTGAGGTGTTTTTGGGGGTGATTTTGGGGTGACTTTTATGTATTTCTGGGGCTTTTTTGGGCTGTTCCTGGGGGTGGTTTTGGGGCGACTCTGGGTTTGGTTTTGGGGTGATTTTGGGATTTTTGGGGTTTTTTTTGGGGTGACTCTGGGGGTGATTTTGGGGTAATTTTGGGGTGGATTTTGGAGTGTGTTTTGGGCATTTCTGGGGCCGTTTTAAGGTGCCCTGAGAAAATTTTGGGTGTTTCTGGGTTTTGATTTTGGGGCGTTTCTGGAGGTGATTTCGGGTTTTAGGGTGATTTTGTGAATTTCTGGGGCTTTTTTGGGGTGTTCTTGTGGCTGTTTGGGGTGATTTGGGGCGATTTTTTGGGGTGATTCTGGAGGTGATTTTTGTGTTTTCTGGAGGTTATTTTGGGGTGTTTTTGGGGTTTTTTGGGATGTTCCTGGGGCTGTTTTGGGGTGATTTTGGGGATGATTTTGGACTTTTTGGGGTTATTTCTGGGTTTGATTTTGGGGCTGCTCTGGGAGTGATTTTGGGATTTTTGAGGTGTTCCTGGGGGTGATTTTGGGGTGGTATTGGGGTTTTTTCAGGTGTTTCTTGGGCTGTTTTGGGATGAATTTTGTGCATTTCTGGGACTTTATTGGGGTGCCCTGGGGGTGGTTTTGGGGTGACTCTGGGTTTGGTTTTTGGGGTGATATTCGGGTTTTTTTTGGGGTGACTCTGGGGCTGTTTTTGAGTGACTGGGGGTGATTTTGAGGTTTTTGGGGGTGATTTTGGGGATTTTTTCTGGGGTTTTTGGGGGTGATTTTGGGGATTTTTGGGGGTTTTTGGGGATGATTTTGGGGATTTTTGGGGTGACTCTGGGGTGGTTTTGGGGTTTTTCTAGGTTTGTTTTTGGGATGATTTTGGGTTTCTTTTGGGCTGTTTCTAGGTCGGTTTTGGGATGTTTCTGGGGCTGTTTTGGGGTGACTCTGGGTGATTTTGGGGTTTTCGGGTGATTTTTGGGGTGATTTTTGGGTTTTTTGGAGTGACTCTGGGGTGATTTCGGGTTTGTTTTGGGGTGACTCTGGGTGATTTTTGGGGTGACTGGGGTGATTTTGATTCTATTTTCGGGGTGACTCCGGGTGATTTTGGTTCTATTTTGGGGTGACTGTGGGGTCATTATGGCTGTATTTTTGGGGTGATTGGGTGATTTTGGGGTGGCTCTGGGTGATTTTGGTTCTATTTTCGGGGTGCTCTGGGTGATTTTGGGGTTTGTTTCCGGGTGATTTTGGGATTTTTTGGGGTGACTCTGGGTGATTTTGGTTTTTTGGAGTGACTCCGGGTGATTTTGGTTCTATTTTCGGGATGACTCTGGGTGATTTTCGGGGGTTTTTTGGGGTGACTCTGGGTGATTTTGGTTCTATTTTTGGGTGACTCTGGGTGATTTTTGGGGTGACTCTGGAGTGATTTTGGTTGTATTTTTGGGATGATTCTGGGTGATTTCAGGTTTGTTTTCGGGTGACTCGGGTGATTTTGGTTCTATTTTCGGGGGTGACTCTGGGGGTGATTTTGGTTCTATTTTTGGGGTGACTCTGGGGTGATTTTCGGGGTGACTCCGGGTGATTCTGGTTCTATTTTCGGGGTGACTCCGGGTGATTTTGGGGTTTGTTTCGGGGTGGCTCTGGGTGATTTTGGTTCTATTTTCGGGGTGACTCTGGGGGTGATTTTGGGTTTTTTCGGGGTGACTCGGGTGATTCTGGTTCTGTTTTCGGGTGACTCTGGGTGATTTTGGGTTTTTTGGGATGACTCCGGTGATTCTGGTTCTGTTTTTGGGATGACTCCGGGTGATTTTGGTTCTGTTTTCGGGGTGGCTCTGGGTGATTTCAGGGTTTGTTTTTGGGGTGGCTCCGGGTGATTTTGGGGTTTGTTTTCGGGTGGCTCTGGGGTGATTTTCGGGGTGGCTCTGGGTGATTTTGGGGTTTGTTTTTCGGGGTGGCTCTGGGTGATTTTGGGGTTTGTTTTCGGGTGACTCTGGGGTGAATTTCGGGGTGGCTCTGGGTGAGTTTGGGATTTGTTTTCGGGGTGGCTCCGGGTGATTTTGGTTCTGTTTTCGGGTGACTCTGGGGTGATTTTTGGTTTTTTGGGTGACTCCGGGTGATTCTGGGTCTGTTCCGGGCTCCCCAGACGTGTCCCGGGCCGTGGAGCTGCTGGAGCGGCTCCAGCGCAGCGGAGCTGCCCCCAAAAGCTGCAGGCGCTGCAGAGGGTCCTGCAGAGCAAGTTCTGCTCGGCCATCCGCGAGGTGACCCCAAAAACACCCTGAAAAACACCTGGAACCCCCAAAACACCCCAAAATACACCTGGGAACCCTAAAAACACCCCAGAAACCACCTGGGTACCCTCAAAAACACCCTGGGAACCACAAAAACACCTGGGAACCTCAAAAACACCCTAAAACCACCTGGGAACCCTAAAATTCACCCGGAACCCCAAAAACATCCGGGAACCACAAAAACACCTGGGAACCACAAAAGCCACCTGAGAACCCCAAAAACACCCCAGAAATCACCTGGGAACCCCCAAAACACCCCAAAATACACCTGGGAACCCCAAAAACCACTCTGGGAACTTACAAAAACACCCAGGAACCCCAAAACCACCTGGGAACCACAAAATTCACCTGGGAACCCCAAAACCACCTCGAAATACACCTGGGAACCCCAAAACACCCCAAAAACCACCCTGAAAACCAGCTGGGAACCCCAAAACACACCTGAAAAGCCCAAAATTCACTCCCTAGGGAACCACAAAATCCACCTGGGAACCACAAAAAACACCCCAAAATCCGCCTAGGAACCCCAAAAAACACCCCAGAACCCCAAAAAACACTCCAGAACACACCTGGGAACCCCAAAACCCCCCCAAAAACCACCTGGGAGCCCCAAAATCCACCTGGGAACCCCAAAAACCAACTGGGAACCCCAAAACCCCCAAAAAACGCCCCAAAATCCACCTGGGAACTCCCAAACCCACCTGGGAACCTCCAAAATCCACCCTGAGAGCCCCAAAATCTACCCCAGAACACACCTGGGAACCCCCAAATCCACTCCTAAATCTACCTGGGAACCGCAAAATTTACCTGGGAGCCCCAAAATCCACCTGACAACCCCCAAAGGCAAACCCAAAATGCACCTGGGAACCCCAAAACCCCCAAAACCAACCCAAAACATACCTGGGAACTCCAAAATTCACCTGGGAACCCCCAAAACAAATCCAAAATACACCTGGGAGTCTGAAAATACACCTGGGAACCCCAGTATCCACCCAAAATCCACCTGGAAACCCCCAAAATCACCCCAAAATCCACCTGGGAACCCCCAAATCCACCCCAAAACTCACCTGGGAACCCCAAAATCCACCTGGGACACCCAAAATCCACCCAGGGGCCCCCAAAACCCCTCCAGGCCCCTCCCAACACCCCAAAATTCCCCCCAAAATCTTTCCTGGGACCCCTGGGGGGGTTCAGGGGGGGCTGCCCCGGGATTTTGGGGTCCCCCCCTCCCCAATTTCGGGGTCCCCCCAGGTCTATGAGCAGCTCTACGACACCTTGGACATCGCGGAGCCCCGAATCCGCGCCACGCCTACGGCCAAGGTACCCCAAAACAGCCCAAAACCAGCCTAAAACCAGCCCCCAAAAACAACCCCAAAACACCCTAAAACAGCCCAAAAACAGCCCAAAACAGCCTAAAAACAGCCCAAAAACAGCCCAAAAACAGCCCCAAAAACAACCCCAAACCACCCCAAAAACAGCCCAAAACCAGCCCCAAAACAACCCCAAAACCACCCCAAAAACAGCCCAAAACCAGCCTAAAATAGCCCAAAACAGCCCCAAAACAGCCCAAAACAGCCAAGAACTGTTTAAGACATTGCCAAAGAACATTGAGGCAGTAAGAGCATTTAAGACATTTGAGGCAGTAAAGACATTGAGCCCTTTGAGACCATTTGAAATCTTGAGCGCCAAGACCATTAAGACCCATTTAAAGACATTTGAGAACCAGTGAGCCTTGGGAGCCATTTAAGACCATTATAAGATCACTTTAAGACATTTAAGATCATTTAAAGATGCCCTGGAACAGTACAAGACCATTGAAGTACTTTAAGACCATTTAAAGACGATATAAAGATCTGCCCCAAGACATTTAAGATCATTTGAAGATGCACAAGACGGCTCCCGAATCATTGAAGATCTTTAAGACACCCCAAGGCAAAATAAAGGCTGAGGCATTTAGGAATTCCCCAAGACCATTTAAGACAGTGAGGACCCAAGATGTTAAGGCACTTTAAAGGGCAATAAGACATTTAAGACCATTAGAACTATTTAAGGCACCCCCAAGACCATTGAAAAGAAGACCCAAAAGACAATGGGAGCATTTAGTGGATTTAGGAGCAGGCAGACATTCCAAAACATTGAGAGCATTTAAGATATTTAGGGAACCGATCAGACCATTTAAGACATTAAGATCATTAAGATCGTCTAGAATATTGGAAACATTAGGACACCCCAAGACGGCCTAAGGCTCGGCCCGACATTGAAAGCATTTAAAGGCATTCAAGACTCATTAAAGATGTTCTCCCAAGTATTTAGAATATTTAGAAAGACATTCCAAATCATTACAAAACCAAGAAACAGCCAAAAATACCCAACAGCCCAAAAACACCCCAAAACCACCCCAAAAACAGCCCAAACAGCCCCAAAACCACCTCCCAAAACAGCCCAAAACAGCCCAAAATACCCCAAAAATGCCCCAAAATACCCCAAAAAGAGCCCAAAACCAGCTGGGACCCCAAAAAATCACCCTGGGGAGCCCAAACAATGACCCTGGGACCCCAAAATCATCCAGGGACCCCCAAAACCGATGTTCCAATGTCCCAAATCCCCTAATGTCCCTTAATGTCCCCAATGTCCCCAGTGCCCCCAATGTCCCAAATCCTCAATGTCCCCAATCCCCTCAATGTCCCCACTGTCCTCCCAATGTCCCCAGTGATCCCCAAAATCTCCCCAATGTCCCCAGTGCTCCCAGTGTCCCCAATGTCCCCAATGTCCCTAATGGCCTCAATGTCCCCAGTGTCTCCAGTGTCCCCAAATCCTCTCAATGTCCCCAGTATCCTCATTGTCTCAATGTCCCCAGTGCCCCAATGTCCCAATGTCCTCCCAATCTCCCACTGTCCCCAGTGTCCCCAAATCCCTGCAATGTCCCAAATATCCCCAATCCTCCAATCTCCCACTTTCCCAATCCCCCAATGTCCCCAGTGTCCCCAGTGTCCCCAGTATCCCCATTATCCGCAATGTCCCCAGTGTCCCCAAATCCCCAATGTCCCAAATCCCCAATGATCCCCAATGTCCCCACTGTCCCTAGTGCCCCCAATCCCCCAGTGTCCCAGTGCTTGTAATGTCCCAATGTCCCAAATCCCCTAATGCCCCAGTGTCCTCAAATCCCCCAATGTCCCAAATCCCCCAATGTCCCAAATCCTCCAATGTCCCCAGTCCCCAGTGTCCCCACTGTCCCCAGTGTCCCCAACCCTGTCCCCTGTCCCCAGGCCACTGTGGCCGCCTTTGCTGCCAGCGAGGGCCACGCCCACCCGCAGGGTGGTGGAGCTGCCAAGACCGAGGAGGGTTTGGGGTTCAACATCATGGGGGCAAGGAGCAGAACTCGCCCATCTGCATCTCCAGGGTCATCCCGGGGAGTGGCCGACCACAGGGGGGCTCAAGAGGGGGACCAGCTGCTGAGCCGTCAACGCGTGAGTGAGGAGGGGGGTTTGGGGGGATTTGGGGGGTTTGGGAGTGGTTAAAATGGGGTTTGGGGGTTAAAATGGGGTTTGGGGTGGTTTAGTTGGGATTTTGGGGGAGTTTAAATGGGGTTTGGGGGTGGTTAAATTGGGATTTTGGGGGGGTTAAAATGGGGTTTGGGGTGGTTAAGTGGGGTTTTGGGGGGCTGAGAGGGGCTGGGGGCTCAAGAAGGGGAGCAGCTGCTGAGCGTCAACGGCGTGGTGAGGAGAGGGGATTTGGGGGAAATTCGAGGATTTTGGGGGAGTCTGGGGTGGTTAAACTGGGATTTGGGGATTTTGGGGCTGAAACTGGGGGACCAGCTGCTGAGCGTCAACGGCGTGGGTGAGGAGGGGGATTGTGGGGGGACTTGGGGCTTTTGGGGGTCAAAATGGGGTTTGGGGTGGTTAGAGTGGATTTTGGGGGTTAAAATGGGGTTTGAGGGCATTAAAATGGGGTTTGGGGTGGTTAAAATGGGGTTTGGGGTGGTTAAATTCAGATTTTGGGGCTGAAACTGGGGGACCAGCTGCTGAGCGTCAATGGCGTGGTGAGGAGGGGGATTTGGGGGATTTGGGGATTTTGGGAGTGGATTAAGTGGGGTTGGGGGTTAAATGGGGCTCGGCGTGGTTTAATTGGGATTTTGGGGTGGTTAAATTGGGGATTATGGGGGGCTGAGAGGGCTTGGGGGCTCAAGAGGTGACAGCCGCTGAGCTCAACGACATGGTGAGGAGGGGATTTGGGGGGTTAAAATGGGGTTTGGGGTGGCTAAAACTGGGGTTTGGGGCCTAAAATGGGGCTTAAAGCACTAAAATGGGGCCTGGGGTGGTTAAACTGGGGTTTGGGGTATTAAAATGGGGTTTGGGGTGGTTAATCTTGGGGTCCAAGGCAATAAAAACGGGGCCTGGGGTGGTTAAACTGGGGTCTGGGGTGTCAAAATGGGGTCTGGGGTATTCAATCTGGGGCCTAAAGCACTAAAACGGGGCCTGGGTGGTTAAACTGGGATTTTGGGGGGGTTAAAATGGGGGCTTTGGGGTGGTTAAACTGGGATTTTGGGGGGCTAAAATGGGGTCTGGGGTGGTTAAACTGGGATTTTGGGGGTTAAAATGGGGTTTGGGGTGGTTAAATTGGGATTTTGGGGCTGAAACTGGGGACCAGCTGCTGAGCGCCAACGGCGTGGTGAGGATGGGGGATTTGGGGGTTTGGGGTGGTTAAAATGGGGTTTGGGGGGTTAAAATGGGGTTTGGGGGTTAAATTGGGGTTTGGGGGTTTAAATGGGGTTTGGGGTGGTTTAATTGGGATTTTGGGGGTTAAAATGGGGTTTGGGGTGGTTAAAATGAGGTTTGAGGGCATTAAAATGGGGTTTAGGGTGGTTAAAAGTGGGATTTTAGGGGTTTAAATGGGGTTTGGGGTGATTAAATTGGGTTTGGGGTGGTTAAATTGGGGATTATGGGGGCCTGAGAGGGCTTGGGGGCTCAAGAGGGGCAGCTGCTGAGGCGTCAACGTACGTGGGTGAGGAGGATTTGGGGGGTTAAATGGGGTTTGGGGTGGTTAAATTGGGATTTTGGGGGTTAAAATGGGGTTTGGGTGGTTAAATTGGGGTTTAGGGGGTTTAAAATGGGGTTTGGGGTGGTTAAATGGGATTTTGGGGGATTTTGGGACTGAAACATGGAGCGTGCTGCTCGGTCAACGACGTGGTGAGTGAGGGGGGATTTGGGGATCTTGGGCTGAGTTAAAATGGGGGTTTGGGGGTTAAAATGGGGGTTTGGGGTGGTTAGATTGGGGTTTGGGGTGGTTAAATTGGGGTTTTAGGGGCTGAGAGGGACTTGGGGGCTCAAGAGGGGGACCAGCTGCTGAGCGGTCAACCGACGTGGTGAGGAGGGGGAGTTTGGGGGGTTTGGGGTGGTTAAAATGGGGTTTGGGGGGTTAAAATGGGGTTTGGGGGGTTAAAATGGGGTTTGGGGTGGTTAAATTGGGATTTTGAGGGATTTTGGGGCTGAAACTGGGTGAGCAGCTGCTGAGCGTCAACGAGACGTGGTGGAGGAGGGGATTTGGGGGATTTGGGATGGTTAAATTGGGGTTTGGGGGCATTAAAATGGGGTTTGGGGTGGTTAAAATGGGGTTTGGGGGTTTATTTGGGGTTTGGGGTGGTTAAATTGGGATTTTGGGGCTGAAACTGGGTGGAGCAGCTGCTCTGGCATCAACGGCGTGGTGAGGAGGGGGGATTTGGGGGAGTTTGGGGATTTTGGGGAGTCAAAATGGGGTTTGGGGTGGTTAAATTGGGGTTTGGGGGGGACTGAGAGGGGTTGGGGGCTCAAGAGGGGAGCAGCTGCTGAGCGTCAATGGGATGGTGAGGAGGGGGATTTGGGGTGGATTAAAATGGGGTTTGGGGTGGTTAAATTGGGGTTTGGGGTGGTTAAATTGGGGTTTGGGGTGGTTAAATTGGGATTTTGGGGCTGAAACTGAGGGAGCAGCTGCTGAGCGTCAATGGCGTGGTGAGGACGGGGATTTGGGGGATTTGGGGGTTAAAATGGGGCTTGGGGTGGTTAAATTGGGATTTTGGGGGTTAAAATGGGGTTTGGGGTGGTTAAATTGGGGATTTTGGGGGTTAAAATGGGGTTTGGGGTGGTTAAATTGGGATTTTGGGGATTTTGGGGACTGAGAGGGTTGGGGTCTCAAGAGGTGAGCAGCTGCTCAGTGTCAACGGCGTGGTGAGGAGGGGGATTTGGGGATTTTGGGGTGGTTAAAATGGGGTTTGGGGTGGTTTATTTGGGGTTTGGGGTGGTTAAATTGGGATTTTGGGGATTAGAAAAGGTTTTGGGGGATTTGGGGTGGGTGTAGCTGCTGAGCTTCAACGGGGTGGTGAGGAGGGGATTTGGGGGGATTTGGGGATTTTGGGGGTTAAAATGGGGTTTGGGGTGGTTAATTTGAGGTTTGGGGTGGTTAAATTGGGATTTTGGGGGGTCAAAATGGGGTTTGGGGTGGTTAATTTGGGGTTTGGGGTGGTTCATTTAGGGTTTGGGAGGGGCTAGTGGGGGCTTGGGGGATTTTGGGGTTGAGGGCTCAAGATGGGGGAGCAGCTGACTGAGGCGTCAACGAGCGTGGTGAGGAGGGGGATTTGGGGGGATTTGGGGGATTTGGGGATTTTGGGGGGGATTTGGGGCGGGATTTTGGGGGATTTGGGGGTTAAAATGGGGTTTAGGGTGGTTAATTTGGGGTTTGGGAGGATTTTGGGGTTGGGGAAATGAAATTGGGAGGAGCAGCTGCTCGAGTGTCAACGACGTGGTGAGAGCTTAGGGGATTTGGGGGAAATTTAGGGATTTTGGGGGTTAAAATGGGGTTTGGGGTGGTTAAATTGGGTTTGGGGGATTAAATTGGGATTTTGGGGAGATTAGAGAAGGTTTTGGGGGATTTGGGGTGGTTGATTGGATTTGGGGTTGTAGCTGCTCAGCATCAATGGGGTGGTGAGGATTAGGGGATTTGGGGGAATTTGGAGTAAATTTGGGGGGTTTGGGGTGGTTAAATTGGGGTTTTGGGGATTTTGGGGGATTTTGGGGGCTGAAGGCAGTGCAGGGAGTTTGGGGTTCTGGATGTGTTTTGGGGGTTTCTGGTTGGGTTTTGGGGTTCCAGTGGGTTTTGGGATTGGGGCAGATTCTGGTTGGGTTTTGGGGTTCTGGTTGGGTTTTGGGGTTCCATTTGGATTTTTGGGGTTCTGGGTGGGTTTTGGGGTTCCATTTGGGTTTCTGGGATCAGGGTTGGGTTCTAGTTGGGATTTTTTAGGATTTCCTGGCTTCGGTTTCTGGGATCGGGGTGGGTTTTGGCTTTCTGGTTGGGAATTTTGGGGTTCTGGGTTGAGTTTTTGGAGTTTTAGGTCAGTTTTGGGGTCCCATTTGGGTTTTAAGGGGGTTCTGGGTGGGTTTTGAGGTCAGAGCGGGTTCTGGAGTGGGTTTATGGGGTTCCATTTGGATTTTGGGGTCCGTTTGGGTTTTAGGATCAGGACAGGTTCTGGGTGGGGTTTTAGGGTCGGGGTGAGTTTTGGGTGGGATTTTGGGGTCCCATTTGGGGTTTAGGGGTTCTGGTTGGGTTTTGAGGTCGAGAAAGTTCTGGATGTGTTCTTAGGGTTCTGGGTGGGTTTTTGGAGGTCCCATTTTGGGGTTTTGGGGTTCTGGGTGGGTTTTGGGGTCGGGGGCAGATTTGGTGGAGTTTTGGGGTCCCATTTGGGGTTCTTGGGGCGCTTAGGCGTGGAGGGGAAGTAGCACGGCGCGAGTGGAGCTGCTGAAGCGGCGCAGGGAGTTTAGAGGTCAGGCGGGTTCTGGGTGGGATTTTGGGGTCGGGGCAGATTTTGGGTGGGTTTTGGGGTCCCATTTGGGTTTTTTTGAGGGTCCAGGGGTGAGTTCTGGGTGGGTTTTTGGTATCCAGAAGCGGGTTCTGGTTGGGTTTTTGGGGGTTCTGGGTGGGTTTTGGGGTTCTGGGTGGGATTTTGGGGTCCCACCCGGTTTTTCAGGCGCAGAGCGTGGAGGGGAGCAACACGAAGCGCGCGGTGGAGCTGCTGAGGCGGCGCAGGGAGTTTGGAGGTCAGGGCGGGTTCTGGGTGGGATTTTTGGATTAGGGTAGTTCCTGGGTGGGATTTTGGGGTCCCACCCGGTTTTTGAGGCGCAGAGCGTGGAGGGAGCAGCACGGCGCGCGGTGGAGCTGCTGAAGGCGGCGCAGGGCTCGGTGAAGCTGGTGGTGCGCTACACGCCGCGCGTGCTGGAGGAGATGGAGGCGCGGTTCGAGAAACTGCGCACGGCGCGGCGGCGCCAGCACAACAGCTACTCGTGAGGGACCCCAAAACTGAACCCCAAAACTGAACCCCAAATCCTGAACCCACAGCTACTCGTGAGGGACCCCAAAAACTGACCCTGAACCCCAAATCCTGAACCCACAGCTACTCGTGAGGGACCCCAGAAACTGACCCTGAACCCCAAATCCTGAACCCCAAATCCTGAACCCACAGCTACTCGTGAGGACCCCAAAACTGAACCCCAAACCGAACCCCAAATCCTGAACCCCCAAATCCTGAACCCACAGCTACTCGTGAGGGACCCCAAAACTGAACCCCAAAAACTGAACCCCAAATCCTGAACCCACAGCTACTCGTGAGGACCCCAAAACCGACCCTGAACCCCAAATCCTGAACCCACAGCTACTCGTGAGGGACCCCAAAACTGAACCCCAAATCTGAACCCCAAATCCTGAACCCCTCTGAACCCCAAATCCTGAACCCCAAATCCTGAACCCACAGCTACTCGTGAGGGACCCCAAAACCGACCCTGAACCCCAAATCCTGAACCCACAGCTACTCGTGAGGGACCCCAAAACTGAACCCCAAATCTGAACCCCAAATCCTGAACCCACCAGACCAAAAGCCCTGAACCCCAAATCCTGAACCCCAAATCCTGAACCCACAGCTACTCGTGAGGGACCCCAAAAACTGAACCCCTGAACCCCAAATCCTGAACCCCAAATCCTGAACCCACAGCTACTCGTGAGGGACCCCAAAAACTGAACCCCAAATCCTGAACCCCAAATCCTGAACCCACAGCTACTCGTGAGGGACCCCAAAACTGACCCTGAACCCCAAATCCTGAACCCCAAATCCTGAACCCCCAGTCCTGAACCCACAGCATCGTGAGGACCCCAAAATCCTGAACCCCAGATCCTGAACCCCAAAACTGAACCCCAAATCCTGAACCCCAAATCCTGAACCCACAGCTACTCGTGAGGGACCCCAAAACTGAACCCCAAATCCTGAACCCCAAATCCTGAACCCCAAATCCTGAACCCACAGCTACTCGTGAGGACCCCAAAACTGACCCTGAACCCCAAATCCTGAACCCCAAATCCTGAACCCCAAATCCTGAACCCACAGCTACTCGTGAGGGACCCCAAAACTGAACCCCAAAACTGAACCCCAAATCCTGAACCCCAAATCCTGAACCCCAAATCCTGAACCCACAGCTACTCGTGAGGGACCCCAAAACTGACCCTGAACCCCCAAATCCTGAACCCCAAATCCTGAACCCCAACTGCACAGCTACTCGTGAGGGACCCCAAAACTGAACCCCAAAACTGAACCCCAAATCCTGAACCCCCAAATCCTGAACCCCCAAATCCTGAACCCACAGCTACTCGTGAGGGACCCCAAAACTGAACCCCAAAACTGAACCCCAAATCCTGAACCCCAAATCCTGAACCCCAAATCCTGAACCCACAGCTACTCGTGAGGGACCCCAAAACTGACCCTGAACCCCAAAACTGAACCCCAAAACCTGAACCCACAGCTACTCGTGAGGGACCCCAAAACTGAACCCCAAATCGTGAACCCCAAATCCTGAACCCCAAATCCTGAACCCCAAATCCTGAACCCCCAAATCCTGAACCCACAGCTACTCGTGAGGGGCCCCAGAAACTGACCTGAACCCCCCAAATCCTGAACCCCAAATCCTGGACCCCAAATCTGAACCCCAAATCCTGAACCCACAGCTACTGCGTGAGGACCCCAAAACTGAACCCCAAAACTGAACCCCAAATCCCGAACCCACAGCTACTCGTGAGGGACCCCAAAACTGAACCCCAAATCCTGAACCCCAAATCCTGAATCCCCAAATCCTGAACCCCAAATCCTGAACCCCAAATCCTGAACCCACAGCTACTCGTGAGGGACCCCAAAAACTGACCCTGAACCCCAAATCCTGAACCCCAAATCCTGAACCCACAGCTACTCGTGAGGGACCCCCAAAACTGAACCCCAAAACTGAACCCCAAATCCTGAACCCCCAAATCCTGAACCCCAAATCCTGAACCCCAAATCCTGAACCCACAGCTACTCGTGAGGGACCCCAAAACTGACCCTGAACCCCAAATCCTGAACCCACAGCTACTCGTGAGGACCCCAAAAACTGAACCCCAAATCCTGAACCCCAAATCCTGAACCCCCAAATCCTGAACCCCCAAATCCTGAACCCACAGCTACTCGTGAGGGACCCCAAAAACTGACCCTGAACCCCAAATCCTGAACCCCAAATCCTGAACCCACAGCTACTCGTGAGGGGACCCCAAAACTGAACCCCAAAACTGAACCCCAAATCCTGAACCCCAAATCCTGAACCCCCAAATCCCGAACCCCCAAATCCTGAACCCACAGCTACTCGTGAGGGACCCCAAAACTGACCCTGAACCCCAAATCCTGAACCCCAAATCCTGAACCCCAAATCCTGAACCCACACCCCAAATCCTGAACCCAAACCCCAAATACCCTAAATCCTGAACCCCCAAAATCCTAAACCACCAAATACCCCAAATCCTGGATCCCCAAATACCCCAAATCCTGAACCCAAACCACCAAATATCCCAAATCCCAAACCCTAATACCCCCAAAATCCTGAACCCCCAAATCGGTGGACCCAGACCACCAGATATCCCAGATCCTGGACCCCAAGTCCTGGGCTCCCCAAGACCTGGACCTAGGCCCACAAGATCCCCAAAATCCTAATCCCAAGCCACCAAGTGCCCGGATCCTGGACTCCCCAAGTCCTAAGCCACCCAGGTCACCAGATCCTGGGCCCACCCCCAGAACCCAGGGCACCCAGGATTCCGAAGTCACGGACCCCAGATTTAGGTGTCCGAGTCCTGGACCCCCAGATGCCTCCAGATCCCAGGCCCCAAGTCATCCCAGATCCTGAAGCCCAGGCCCCCAGGTCCCCGGTTCATATGTGCACATCCCCGTGCCCCAGATCCTGGACTTAAATGCCCCAGTCTGGACCCCAGTGCCCAGATCACTGGACCCAGATCACTGATCCCCAAGATCCTGGACCCCAGGTCCACAGGCCCTGAGTGCTGGACCCCAAGTCCTGGGCCCACAGATCCTGGACCCCGAGATGCCCCCAGGTTCTGGACCCAGGCCACAGAGTCCACCAGGCCCAGGCCCACAGGCCTCCCCAGATCCTGAGCCCAGGCTCCCAAGATCGTGTTTGATCCCGTCCTAGGCCCAGAGTTCACCAGATCCTGGAAGCCCCAAGTCTCATAAGAAGCCCCAGTCCTGGGCCCAGGTTTCCCCAGAGTCAGGCTGCCCCGTCCTGGGCCCCAGGTCATGAGTCCCCACAGATCCTGGGCCCAGGTTTTCTGAGTCCGGCCCCAGTCACATCCTAGGCCCCAGTGTCGCGAGTCCCTAGGCCCCCAGATCCGTGAGTCCACAGATCTGGACCCAGGTTTCCCCAGTGTGACCTCCAGGTCCCAGTCCTGGGCCCCAGGTCCATGAGTCTTCAGATCCTGGGCTAGGTTTCTGAGTCTGACCCCGAGTCCTGGAGTCATGGAGTCTCCCAGATCCTGGCCCAGGTTTCCTGCAGTCGACCCCAGATCCCCCAGATCCTGGGTCCGGGTGCTCACTGGAGTCGACCCCAGGTCCACAGATCCTGGAAGTCCAGGTTTCCCAGGTCTGAGTCATGGGGCCACCAAGATCTGGTCTGGGCCCCCAGGTCATAGGGCCCCAGGTCCTCGGGCCCAGGTTTCCCCAGAGTCAGGCCCCGGGTCACACGTCCTAGGCCCAGGTTTCTAGAGTCTGAGCCCCCAGATCCCCAGATCCTGGAGGCCCAGGTTGCCCCAGAGTCTGGCCCAAGATCCCCAAGATCCTGAGGCCACCAGGTCATGAGTCTCCCCAGATCCTGGGCCAGGTTTCCACAGATCTGACCCCAGATCCCCCAGAGTCCTGGGCCCTTGAGTCCATGGAGTCTCCCAGATCCTGGGCCCAGGTTTCCTCTGAGTCATGACTGGAGTCCCCAGATCCTGGGCCCCAGATCCATGAGTCTCCCAAGATCCTGGGCCCAGGTTCCACAGATCTGACCCCAAGATCCCCAGGTTCTGGGCCCCAGGTTTCCCTGAGTCTGACATCCAAGATCCCCGGATCCTGGGCCCCAGGTCATAGGTCACCCAGATCCTGGAGTCAGGTTCTCTTAGTCACCCCAGATCCTGGGCCCCAGATCCATAGTCTCCCAGATCCTAGGCCCAAGGTTTTCACAGTCCCAGTCCCCAAGTCCACCGGAGTCATGAGTCTCCCAGATCCTGGGCCCAGGTTTCTGAGTCGGCCCCAGAGTCGACCCCAGATCCCCCAGGTCATAAGGTCCACCAGATCCTAAGCCCAGGTTTCCCCAAGATCCTAAGTCCTGGGTTCCCAGATCCTGAGCCCAAATTTCCCCAGATCCCGACCCCAGTCCCCAAGTCCCATAAGTCCCCAGATCCTAGACCCAAATTTCCCCAAATCCTAAGTCCTGGGTTCCCCAAGTCCATCAAAACCTTCAAACCCTTCAGCCCCAAATTTCACCCCAAGATCCCCAAATCCTTCACCTTCAAACCCCTGACCCCCAAATTTCCCCCAAACCCCCTGACCCCCAAATTTACCCCGCAGGTCGCTGAGTCGCGGGGCTGAGCCCCTAGGGCGCCTCCAGACTCTTCTGGGACCCCCAAAATCCTCCTGGACCCCCAAAATCCCCCCAGCCCCGAATCCCGCTCTGTATATTTGGGTATTTATGGGCGTGGCCCTGTACAGTATTTATTGACCTGCTTAAAGTGTCACCTGTGTCACCTGTGTCACCTGAGGGTCTTTGGTGTCACCTGAGGGACACCTGAGGGTCACCTGTGTCACCTGATTGTCATCTGAGTGTCACCTGAGTGTCACCTGAGTGTCACCTGAGAGTCTTTGGTGTCACCTGAGGGACACCTGAGAGTCACCTGTGTCACCTGATTGTCATCTGAGTGTCACCTGTGTCACCTGAGGGTCTTTGATGTCACCTGAGGGTCACCTGATTGTCACCTGAGGGTCACCTGATTGTCACCTGTGTCACCTGAGGGTCACCTGAGGGTCACCTGTGTCACCTCAGGGTCACCTGAGGGTCTTTGATGTCACCTGTGTCACCTGAGGGACACCTGAGGGTCACCTGAGTGTCACCTGAGGATCTTTGGTGTCACCTGAGGGTCACCTGATTGTCACCTGAGGGACACCTGATTGTCACCTGAGGGTCACCTGATTGTCATCTGAGTGTCACCTGTGTCACCTGAGGGTCTTTGATGTCACCTTTGTGTCACCTGAGTGTCACCTGAGGGTCACCTGTGTGTCATTGCTGTCACCTGAGGGTCACCTGAGTGTCACCTGTGTCACCTGAGTGTCATCTGAGTGTCAATAATGTCACCTGAGTGTCATTGATGTCACCTGATTGTCATCTCAGTGTCACCTGTGTCACCTGAGGGTCATTGATGTCATCTGTGTGTCACCTGAGTGTCATCTGAATGTTGTTAATGTCACCTGTGTGTCATCTGTGTCACCTCTGTGTCACCTGAGGGTCATTGATGTCACCTGAGTGTCACCTGAGTGTCATCTGTGTGTCATCGATGTCACCTGTGTTACCTCTGTGTCACTGAGGTCACCTTTGTGTCACCTGTGTGTCCTTGATGTCACCTGAGCGTCACCTGTGTCACACCTGTGTGTCACTAATGTCACCTGTGTGTCACCTGAGTGTCACCTGAGTGTCATTGATGTCACCTGTGTCGCCTGTGTCTCACCTGAGCGTCACCTGTGTCACACCTGTGTCTCACCTGTGTGTCATCGATGTCACCTGAGTCACCTGAGTGCCACAAGGTGGGGGAGGGGTCCCGGCGCCGTTTTTGGGGTTAAAAAAAGGAGATTTGGGGCTGTTGCCATGGCAACGGGCAAGGGAGGGCTGGGGCGGTTTCCGTGGTGATTCGGGGTCCCGTTGCCATGGTAACGGGGCTGGGCGAGGGGAATCTCGTTTCCATGGCAACGCAGGAGGATGGAGAGGTCCTGTTACCATGGCAACGCACGTGAGGGGATGCTCCGTTTCCATGGCAACCCGGGTGGGGGTGGAGCCCTGTCTCCATGGCAACCAGCAGGGATGGAGTCCCGTCTCCATGGCAACCCGGGTGGGGGGGGGGGCGGTTTCCATGGCGACGCGCGGGGGATGGGAGGGCCCGTTTCCATGGTAACGGGGATGGATGGGGCGGAAGCGCTCCCGTTCCCATGGCAACCGCGTTGGCTGATGCTCCGTCTCCATGGCAACGCGGGGATGGGAGGTGGTTGGTCCGTCCCCATGGCAACGCGCCGGGGCGGGCCGTCTCCATGGCAACGCGCGTGCGCGGCCGCCCCCGCCCCGCCCGATGACATCACCCCCTGAGGCCCGCCCCCGCGCGCTCCCATTGGGTGGTCGCCCCTCGGCCCCGCCCTCTCCCCACCCCCGCCGGGGCCCAGGCCGCGCTCCCATTGGCCCGCGCCGCTGTCAATCAGCGCCGCTCTTAAAGGGCCCGCGCCGCGCTTAGCGGGGCCGGCGGGGGTCGGTGCCCGGGGGGCGGGCGGCGGCCGCGAGGCTCAGGCGGGCCCAGGGCGCTCTGGGGCCTGAACGGGTGCAGGGGCGACCGGCAGCGACCCCCACCCACCCGGGGCCCCCTCCCCGCCAGGCCGCCTCCCTCCGCCGGAGCGCCGCAGCGCCGCTCGGAGCCCAGGTAGGAGCAGGGCCCGAGCCCCCAGGGACCCCCGGGACCCTTTGGACCCTGGCCAGGGCCGCAGCTGCATCCCAAACCCGGCATCCGCATCCCAAACCCGGCATCTCCATCCTAAACCCGGCACCTCCATCCCATTCCCGGCATCTCCATCCCATTCCGGCACCTCCATCCCATTCCCGGCATCTCCATCCCATTCCCGGCATCTCCATCCCAAACCCGGCACCTCCATCCCAAACCCGGCATCCGCATCCCAAACCCGGCACCTCCATCCCAAATCCGGCACCTCCGTCCTAAATCCGGCACCTCCATCCCAAATCCGGCATCTCCATCCCAAACCCGGCACCTCCATCCTAAATCCGGCACCTCCATCCCATTCACGGTTCCGGCAGCGCATCCAGGCCCGACCTCCTGCCCTGGCATTCCTACCCCATCCCGGCATCTCCATCCCAAATCCGGCATCTCCATCCCAAATTCGGCAGCCGCATCTGGCCCCATCCCTGCCCCGGCATTCCTTCCCAAATCCGGCAGCCGCATCCTGATCCCCGGCATCCCCATCCCAAATCCGGCATCTCATCCCGATCCCGGCTCCGGCAGCTGCATCCCGATCCCCTCGCAGCCTCGGCATCCGCATCCCAAATCCGGCATCCTCATCCCGATCCCCTGGCTCCGGCATCTCCCATCCCGGCCCTGTCCCTGCCCTGGCGTCTCCATCCCGCCTCCGACATCCCTATCCCAAACCCCCATCCCTGTCCCGGCATTCCCATCCCAAATCCGGCGTCCCCATCCCGATCCCCGGTTCCGGCATCCCAATCCCGGCCCCATCCTATCCCCGCCATTCCCATCCCACCTCCGACATTCCAGTCCCGACCCCATCCCCGGCTCCAGCATCCCCATCCCGGCCCTATCCCTGCCCCGGCGTCTCCATCCCGCCTCCGACATCCCGATCCCGACCCCATTCCCGGCTCCGGCATCCCCATCCCGGCCCCATCCCAGTCCCGGCATCCCCATCCCAAATCCGGCATCTCCATCCCACCTCCGACATCCTAATCCCGGCTCCGGCAGCCGCATCCCGGCCCCATCCCATCCCATCCTCGGCATCGCCATCCAAATCCGGCATCCTGATCCCAGTCCTGACCCCATCCCATCCCCGGGATCCGCATCCCAAATCCGGCATCCCAATTCCGATCCCATTCCTGGCTCCGGCAGCCGCATCCTGGCCCCATCCCTGCCCCGGCGTCTCCATCCCAAATCTGGCATCCGCATCCCAGTCCCGACCCCATTCCCGGCATCCTCATCCGAGCTCCGGCATCCCCATCCCATCCCCGGGATCCCCATCCCAAATCCGGCACCCCAATCTCCATCCCCGTCCTGACCTCAGCCCCCCATCCCAGTCCCGACCCCATCCCCCTCCCACATCCCGATCCCAAATGTGACACCCGCACCCCAAATCTGACACCGCACTTCAAATCTGACACCCCATCCCAAATCCGACATCCCAGTCCCGACCCCATCCCCATCCCCACCTCCTGCATCCCCATCCCGATCCCAAATCCGGCATCCTGATCCCAATCCTGACCCCATCCCCACCTCCTGCATCCCATCCCATCCCTGTATCCCATCCCTGTATCCCATCCCTGTATCCCATCCCTGTATCCCATCCCTGTATCCCATCCCTGTATCCCATCCCATCCCATCCCATCCCATCCCTGTATCCCATCCCTGTATCCCATCCTGTATCCCATCCCTGTATCCCATCCCTGTATCCCATCCCTGTATCCCATCCTATCCCATTGATCCTATCTCCATCCCTATCCCATCCCATCCCATCCCATCCCATCCCATCCCATCCCATCCCATCCCATCCCATCCCATCCCATCCCATCCCCGGGATCCCCATCCCAAATCCGGCATCTCCATCCCATCCCATCCCATCCCCGGCATTCCCATCCTGACCCCATTCCCCCCCTCCCCATCCCAGTCCCGACCCCATTCCCGCGAACCCAAACGTGACACCCGCACTCCCAAATCTGACACCCCATCCCAGCACCGGCATCTGCATCCCGACCCCATCCCGACCCCAATCCCATCCCCATCCCAGTCCCGATCCGATCCTGATCCAAATCCCCCGTTCCATCCCACCTGGGCCCCTCCCCCCACTTTTGGCACCCTCCGTGCCCCAGTGCCCCCAGTTCATCCCAGTACATCCCCCAATTCACCCCAGAACCTCCCAGTGCTCTCCCAGTCCCATCCCAGTGCCCCCAGTTCATCCCAGTACCTCCCAGTCCCATCCCAGTCCCACCCCAGTGCCCCCCAGTACCCTCCAGTACCCTCTCATTTCATCCCAGCGCCCCCAGGTACCCCCCAGTGCCATCCCAGTGCCCCCAATTCATCCCAGTACACCCCCATGGCCCCAAATCCATCCCAGTACCTCTCCAGTTCACCCCAGTACTCACCAGTGCCCCCAGTAACTGCATCCCATTGCATGCCCCCACTGCATCATCCCGTGATCCCCAGACCGCCCCCATTTCACCCCTCCCAGTAACCCCCAGTACCCCCCAGTAACCCCCATTGCACCCCCATCCCATCATCCCATCCCCCAGGTGTGCCCAGGTGTGCCCAGGTTTCTCCAGGTGTGCCCAGGTGTGCCCAGGTGTGCTCAGGTGTGCCCAGGTGCCCCCAGGATGATGTGCCACAGGTGCTGCCCACCCCAAGCCAGGACTCCCAGGATGGTTCAGGACCCCAGAGTGGGTCAGAACCGTTTATTGACGCTATTCTCATCCGTCCCAGGTGCCCCCAGGTGTGCCCAGGTGCCCCCAGGTGTGCTCAGGTGTGCCCAGGTGCCCCCAGGATGATGTGCCAGGTGCTATCCACCCCCAGCCAGGACCCCCAGAATGGTTCAGGACCCCCAAGATCGATCAGAGCTGGTTACTGACGCTATTCCCATCCCCCCAGGTGCCCCCAGGTGCGCCCAGGTGCCCCCAGGTGTGCCAGGATGATGTGCCAGGTGCTGCCCACCATCAGCCAGGACCCCGGAGTGGGTCAGAACTCCCAGGATAGTTCCGGACTCCCAGAATGGTTCAGGACTGGTTCTGATTTCTGTCTCCAGGTGCCCCCAGGTGTGCTCAGGTGTGCTCAGGTGTGCCCAGGTGCCAGGATGATGTGCGAGGTGCTGCCCACCCCAGCCAGGGACCCCCAGAGTGGGTCAGGACCCCCAGGATGGTTCAGGACTGGTTCTGATTTCTGTCTCCAGGTGCCCCAGGTGCCCCCAGGTGCCCCCAGGTGTGCCCAGGTGTGCTCAGGTGCCAGGATGATGTGCGAGGTGCTACCCACCCCAGCCAGGACCCCCAGAGTGGGTCAGGACCCCAGGATTGTTCAGGACTGGTTCTGATTTCTGTCTCCAGGTGCCCCCAGGTGTCCCCAGGTGTGCTCAGGTGCGCCAGGATGATGTGCCAGGTGCTGCCCACCATCAGCCAGGACCCCCAGAATGGTTCAGGACCCCCATAATGTTTCAGGACCCCCAAGATCGATCAGAGCTGGTTACTGACGCTATTCCCATCACCCCAGGTGCCCCAGGTGTGCCCAGGTGTGCTCAGGTGTGCCCAGGTGCCCCCAGGTGTGCCAGGATGATGTGCCAGGTGCTGCCCACCATCAGCGAGGACCCCCAGTGTGGGTCAGGAGTCCCAGGATAGTTCAGGACCCCAGGATTGTTCAGGACTGGTTCTGATTTCTGTCTCCAGGTGCCCCCAGGCGCCCCAGGTGCCCCCAGGTGTGCCCAGGTGCCAGGATGATGTGCGAGGTGCTGCCCACCATCAGCGAGGACCCCGGCGGGCTCGGGCCCCCGGAGGAGCCGGGGCTGGAGCAGCTGATGGTGCAGATGCTGCGGGAGCGCCGGCGGCTGCTGGAGACGCCGCGGGACACGCAGGAGGGGCTGGCGACGGCGCACCTGCGGCTGCGGGAGCTGGCGCACGAGAGGACCTGCTGCAGCGGCAGCTCAACAGCGCCCCTGCCCCAGGTGCGGGCGGGAAAAGGGTTAAAAATGGGTGGGGCGGGGCTGAGGCGGGGCTAAAGGGCAAGTTAGCTGGGTGTGGTCAGGTAAAAGGGAAGGGGTTGGACAGGTGAGAAACAGCTCAACAGCGCCCTGCCCCAGGTGCGGGGCGGGAAAGGGTTAAACGGGGCGGGGCGGGGCTGGGGCGGGGCTAAAGGGGCGGGGTTAGCTGGGTGTGGTCAGGGGCAGGTGAGAGCAGCTCAACAGCGCCCTGCCCCAGGTGGGGGGCGGGAAAGGGTTAAAAATGGGTGTGGCACAGGTGTGGGCGGGGTTAAACTGGGTGTGGTCAGGAAAAGGGGAGTAGAGGTTGGGCAGGTGAGCGCAGGTCAGGTGTGGAAAGGTTTGGGGTGTGGCACAGCACAGCGCACTGTCCCAGGTGAGGGAAGGAAAGGGTTAAAAATGGGTGGGGCGGGGCTGGGGCGGGGCTAAAAGGGGCGGGGTTAGCTGGGTGTGGTCAGGGGGCAGGTGAGCGCAGCTCAACAGCGCCCTGCCCCAGGTAAGCGGGCGGGAAAGGGTTAAACGGGGCGGGGCGGGGCTGGGGCGGGGCTAAAAGGGGTGGGGTTAGCTGGGTGTGGTCAGGGAAAAGGGAAAGGGGTTGGACAGGTGAGAGCAGCTCAACAGCGCCCTGCCCCAGGTGAGGGCGGGAAAGGGTTAAACTGGGTGTGGTGCAGGGGGTGTGGCACAGCGCCCTGCCCCAGGTGGGGGAAAGGGTTAAAAATGGGTGTGGCACAGGTGTGGGCGGGGTTAAACTGGGTGTAGTCAGGAAAAGGGGAGTAGAGGTTGGGCAGGTGAGCGCAGGTCAGGTGTGGAAAGGTTTGGGGTGTGGCACAGCACAGCGCACTGTCCCAGGTGAGGGAAGGAAAGGGTTAAAAATGGGTGGGGCGGGGCTGGGGGCGGGGCTAAAAGGGGCGGGGTTAGCTGGGTGTGGTCAGGAAAAGGGAAAGGGGTTGGACAGGTGAGTGCAGCTCAACAGCGCCCTGCCCCAGGTGCGGGAGGGAAAGGGTTAAAAACGGGTGTGGTGCAGGGGTGTGGCACAGAGCCCCTGCCCCAGGTGGGGAAAGGGTTAAAAATGGGTGTGGCGCAGGTGTGGGCGGGGCTAAAAGGGGCGGGGTTAGCTGGGTGTGGTCAGGGGCAGGTGAGAGCAGCTCAACAGCGCCCTGCCCCAGGTGCGGGAAAAGGGGTTAAACTGGGTGTGGCACAGGGGTGTGGTACAGCACAGAGCCCTGCCCCAGGTGGGAGGAAAGGGTTAAAAATGGGTGGGGTGGGTCTGGGGCGGGGCTAAAGGGGCAGGGTTAACTGGGTGTGGTCAGGAAAAGGGAAAGGGGTTGGACAGGTGAGAGCAGCTCAACAGCGCCCTGCCCCAGGTGAGGGAAAGGGTTAAAAATGGGTGGGGCGGGGCTGGGGCGGGGCTAAAAGGGGCGGGGTTAGCTGGGTGTGGTCAGGGGCAGGTGAGAGCAGCTCAACAGCGCCCTGCCCCAGGTGCGAGCGGGAAAGGCTTAAACGGGGCGGGGCGGGGGCTGGGGGCGGGGCTAAAAGGGGTGGGGTTAGCTGGGTGTGGTCAGGTAAAAGGGAAGGGTTGGACAGGTGAGTGCAGCTCAGCAGCGCCCTGCCCCAGGTGAGGTGGGAAAGGGTTAAACTGGCTGTAGGCAGCAGGTGTGGGGCGGGGTTAAACTGGGTGTGGTCACAGGGGGTGTGGCACAGCACAGAGCCCTGCCCCAGGTGGGAAGGAAAGGGTTAAACTGGGTGTGGCGCAGGTGTGGGCGGGGTTAAACTGGGTGTGGTCAGGGAAAGGGAAAAGGAGTTGGACAGGTGAGCACAGGTCAGGTGAGCTCAGGTGTGAAAAGGCTTCGGGGTGTGGTCACAGGGGTGTGGCACAGGTGTGGGCGGGGTTTAACTGGGTGTGGTCAGGAAAAGGAGTTGGACAGGTGAGTGCAGCTCAGGTGTGGGAAAGGTTTGGGGTGTGGTCAGAGGGGTGTGACACAGGTGCAGGAAGAGCGAAACTGGGTGTGGCACAGGTGTGGGTGTGGCTAAGCTGGGTGTGGCACAGATGTGGGTGTGGCTAAACTGGGCGTGGCGCAGGTGTGGGAGTGGCTAAACTGGGTGTGGCACGGGTGTGTGTGTGTGGCTAAGCTGGGTGTGGCACAGGTGTGGGTGTGGCTAAACTGGGTGTGGCACAGGTGTGGGTGTGGCTAAACTGGGCGTGGGCGCAGGTGCGGGAGTGGCTAAACTGGGTGTGACGTAGGTGTGGGTGTGGCTAAACTGGGTGTGGCGCAGGTCTGGGTGTGGCTAAACTGGGTGTGGCACATGTGTGGGTGTGGCTAAACTGGGTGTGGCACAGGTGTGGGTGTGGCTAAGATGGGTGTGGCGCAGTGCGGGAGTGGCTAAACTGGGTGTGGCACAGGTGTGGGTGTGGCTAAACTGGGGCGGCTTAGGTGCGGGAGTGGCTAAACTGGGTGTGGCACAGGTGTGGGTGTGGCCAAACTGGGTGTGGTGCAGGTGTGGGGGTGGCCAAGTGTGGCACAGGTGTGGGTGTGGCCAAACTGGGTGTGGTAGGTGTGGGGTGCCGACTGGGTGTGGCACAGGTGTGGGTGTGGCTAAACTGGGTGTGGCACAGGTGTGGGTGTGGCTAAACTGGGCGTGGCACAGGTGTGGGAGTGGCTAAACTGGGTGTGGCACAGGTGTGGGTGTGGCAGGTGTGGGTGTGGCTAAACTGGGTGTGGCACTGGTGTGGGTGTGGCTAAGATGGGTGTGGCACAGGTGTGGGTGTGGCTAAACTGGGTGTGGCACAGGTGTGGGTGTGGCCAAACTGGGTGTGGCGCAGGTGTGGGTGTGGCTACACTGGGTGTGGCACAGGTGTGGGTGTGGCTAAACTGGGTGTGGCCAGGAGAGGCAGCGTTAACAATTAAAGGTTTTGGACAGGTGAGCGTGGGTCAGGTGAGCTCAGGTGTGGGAAAGTTTGGGGTGTGGTCAGAGGGGTGGGGCAAAGGTCAATGTCCCCAGTGTCCCCAGTGTCCCCAGTATCCCCAGTATCCCAGTATCCCCCAGTGTCCTCCAGTGTCCCCAGTATCCCCAGTGTCCCCAGTATCCCCAGTATCCCCAGTATCCCCAGTGCCCCCAGTATCCCCAGTGTCCCCAGTGTCCCCAGTATCCCAGTATCCCCAGTATCCCCAGTATCCCCAGTATCCCCAATATCCCCAGTGCCCCCAGTGTCCCCAGTATCCCAGTATCCCCAGTATCCCCCAGTGTCCCAGTACCCCAGTATCCCCAGTATCCCCCAGTGTCCTCCACTGTCCCCCAGTATCCCCAATATCCCCAATCCCCAGTATCCCCAGTGTCCCCAGTATCCCCAGTATCCCAGTATCCCCAGTGTCCCCAGTATCCCAGTATCCCCAGTATCCACAGTATCCCCAGTATCCCCAGTATCCCCAGTGTCCCCAGTATCCCCAGTATCCCCAGTATCCCCCAGTATCCCCCAGTGTCCCCAGTGTCCCCAGTATCCCCAGTATCCCCAGTGCCCCTAGTATCCCCAGTATCCCCAGTGTCCCCAGTGTCCCCAGTGTCCCCAGTATCCCCAGTATCCCCAGTGCCCCAGTTCCCCAGTATCCCCAGTACCCCAGTATCCCCAGTGTCCCAGTATCCCCAGTATCCCCAGTGTCCTCAATGTCCCAGTATCCCAGTATCCCAGTGCCCCCAGTATCCCCAGTGCCCCAGTATCCCCAGTATCCCCAGTGTCCCCCAGTACCCCCAGTATCCCAGTATCCCCAGTATCCCCAGTATCCCCAGTATCCCCAGTATCCCCCAGTACCCCCAGTATCCCCAGTATCCCAGTACCCCAGTATCCCCAGTTCCCCAGTATCCCAGTACCCCCAGTACCCCCAGTATCCCCAGTATCCCAGTATCCCCCAGTATCCCCCAGTACCCCCAGTATCCCCAGTATCCCCAGTACCCCCAGTATCCCCCAGTATCCCCAGTATCCCCAGTGTCCCCCAGTACCCCCAGTATCCCCAGTATCCCCAGTACCCCAGTATCCCCAGTATCCCCAGTATCCCAGTATCCCCCAGTGTCCCCAGTATCCCAGTATCCCCAGTACCCCCAGTATCCCCAGTACCCCAGTATCCCCAGTTTCCAGTATCCCAGTATCCCCCAGTTTCCCAGTATCCCCAGTATCCCCAGTATCCCCAGTATCCCCAGTGTCCCCAGTATCCCCAGTATCCCAGTTCCCAGTATCCTCAGTACCCCCAGTATCCCCAGTATCCCCAGTTTTCCCAGTACCCCAGTATCCCAGTATCCCCAGTATCCCCAGTATCCCAGTATTCCCAGTTTCCCAGTATCCCGCTGTCCCCAGGAACTGGCCGCTCTCACCAAGGAGCTGAACCTGTGCCGGGAGCAGCTCCTGGAGCGCGAGGAGGAAATCGCCGAGCTCAAGGCCGAGAGGAACAACACCCGGGTGAGCACCTGGGGACACACCTGGGGACACCTGGGGACACCGTGGGGACAGCTGGGACACCTGAGACACACCTGGGGACAGCTGGGGACAGCTGGGACAGGTGGGACACACCTGGGGACAGCTGGGGACACACCTGGGACAGCTGGGGACAGCTGGGACAGCTGGGGACACCTGGGACACACCTGGGGACAGCTGGGACACCTGGGACACCTGGGACACACTGGGGACAGCTGGGGACAGCTGAGGACAGGTGGGACACACCTGGGGACACCTGGGGACACCTGGGGACAGCTGGGGACACACCTGGGGACAGCTGGGACAGCTGGGGACACACCTGGGGACAGCTGGGGACAGCTGGGACACACCTGGGACACACCTGGGGACAGCTGGGACAGCTGGGGACAGCTGGGACACACCTGGGGACACCTGGGGACAGCTGGGGACAGCTGAGACACACCTGGGACACACCTGGGACAGCTGGGGACACACCTGGGACACCTGGGGACACACCCCTGGGACAGCTGGGACACACCTGGGGACACCTGGGGACACCTGGGACACCTGGGGACACACCTGGGACACCTGGGACACACCTGGGGACATCTGAGGACACACCTGGGACAGCTGGGGCACACCTGGGGACACACCTGGGGACAGCTGGGACACACCTGGGGACACCTGGGGACAGCTGGGACATACCTGGGGACAGCTGTGACACCTGGGGACAGCTGTGACACCTGGGGACAGCTGGGACACACCTGGGGATACACCTGGGGACAGCTGGGGACAGCTGGGACACACCTGGGGACACCTGGGGACAGCTGGGACACACCTGGGGACAGCTGGGGACACCTGGGGACACCTGGACACACCTGGGACAGCTGGGACACACCTGGAGCACCTGAGGACACCACCTGGGACATCTGGGACACACCTGGGACACACCTGGGGACACACCTAGGGACACCTGGGACAGCTGGGGACAGCTGGGACACACCTGGGACGCACCTGGGGACACACCTGGGACAACCTGGGGACACCTGGGGACACCTCGGGGACACCTGGGACACAGCTGGGACACACCTGGGCACACTGTGCCGGCACCTGAGACACCCGGGTGGCACCTGTCTACTGTCACCTGCCACCTGTCACCTGCATGTGTCACCTGTGTGTCATGTGGCACCTGTGAGCACCTGGACACCTGGGTGCCACCTGCCACCTCCCGTGTGTCACTTGTCACCTGGAACCTTCCACCTGCCGTGTGACACCTGCAGCACCTGGTGGCTGCAGTGTCCCCAATGTCCCCAAAATGTCCCCAAAATCCCCCAGTGTCCCCAATCCCTCACTGTCCCCACTGTCCCCAATGTCCCCAATGTCCCTATTGCCCCTAGTGTCTCCAATGTCCCAGTCCCCGTGTCCTCAGTGTCCCTAGTGTCCCCAGTGTCCCCAATGTCCCAAATCCTGTCCCCAGTGTCCCCAGTGTCCCCAATCCCCAGTGTCCCCAATGTCCCCAATGTCCCCAATGTCCTCACTGTCCCCAGTGTCTCCAGTGTCCCCAATCCCCCAGTGTCCCCTAATGTCCCAATCCCCCAGTGTCCCCAGTGTCCCCAATGTCCCCAGTGTCCCCAGTGTCCCCACTGTCCCCAGTGTCCCCAATGTCCCCTCTGTCCCTGTGCCGCAGCTGCTGCTGGAGCACCTGGTGTCCCCAATGTCCCTAGTATCCCCAGTGTCCCCAGTGTCCCCAATGTCCCCTGTGTCGCAGCTGCTGCTGGAGCACCTGGAGCACTTGGTGTCCCTAATGTCCCCAATGTCCCCTCTCTGTCCCCAATGTCCCCACTGTCCTCTGTGCGTCAGCAGCTGCTGGAGCACCTGGAGCACCTGGTGTCCCCAGTGTCCCCAATGTCCCCAGTGTCCCCAGTGTCCCCAATCCCCCACTGTCCCCAATGTCCCCTCACTGTCCCCACTGTCCCCTGTGTCGCAGCTGCTGCTGGAGCACCTGGAGCACCTGGTGTCCCCAGTGTCCCCAATGTCCCCAGTGTCCCCAGTGTCCCCAATGTCCCCAATGTCCCCAATGTCCCCAGTGTCCCCAGTGTCCCCAATGTCCCTCACTGTCCCCTGTGCCGCAGCTGCTGCTGGAGCACCTGGTGTCCCCAATGTCCCCAGTGTCCCCAATGTCCCCTCACTGTCCCCACTGTCCCCTGTGCTCGCAGCTGCTGCTGGAGCACCTGGAGCACCTGGTGTCCCCAATGTCCCCAATGTCCCCACTGTCCCCATTGTCCCCTCACTGTCCCCACTGTCCCCTGTCGCAGCTGCTGCTGGAGCACCTGGAGCACCTGGTGTCCCCAGTGTCCCCAGTGTCCCCAGTGTCCCCAATGTCCCCAGTGTCCCCACTGTCCCCAATGTCCCTCACTGTCCCCAATGTCCCCTGTAGTCGAAGCTGCTGCTTGGAGCACCTGGAGCACCTGGTGTCCCCAATGTCCCCATTGTCCTCTCACTGTCCCCACTGTCCCCTGTGTCGCAGCTGCTGCTGGAGCACCTGGAGCACCTGGTGTCCCCAATGTCCCCAGTGTCCCCAATGTCCCCAGTGTCCCCAATGTCCCCAATCCCCCACTGTCCCCAATGTCCCCTCACTGTCCCCAATGTCCCCTCTGTCCCCTGTCGCAGCTGCTGCTGGAGCACCTGGAGCACCTGGTGTCCCCACTGTCCCCAGTGTCCCCAATGTCCCCAATGTCCCCAATCCCCCAATGTCCCCAATGTCCCCAATCTCCCCACTGTCCCAAATGTCCCCAATGTCCCCAATGTCCCCCTGTGTCGCAGCTGCTGCTGGAGCACCTGGAGCACCTGGTGTCGCGCCACGAGCGCTCTCTCCGCATGACCGTGGTCAAGCGCCAGCGCAGGCCCCGGGCGGCGTCTCCTCCGAGGTCGAGGTGCTCAAGGCGCTCAAGTCGCTCTACCGAGCACCACAAGGCGCTGGACGAGAAGGTTCGGGGTCCTGCGGGATTCTGGGGAGTTTTGGGATTTTGGGGTTTTGAGGATTTTTTGAGTTTTTGGGGATTTTCACTATTTTTGGGGATTTTTGGGATTTTTAAGATTTTTGGGGGAATTTTTGGGGATTTTGGATTTCTGGTGATTTTGACGATTTTTGGGGATTTTTGGGGATTTTTGACGATTTTTGGGGATTTTTTGGGATTTTTTGGGATTTTTGGAATTTTTTGGATTTTGGGGGATTTTTTGGATTTTTGGAGATTTTCTTGGGATTTTTTGGGGGATTTTTGGGATATTTTGGGATTTTTGGACATTTTTAGGGATTTTTGGGGATGTTTGGAGATTTTTTGGGAGTTTTTTAGGATTTTTGGGGATTTTGAGGATTTTGGGGATTTTTGGGGATTTTTGACGATTTTTTGGGGATTTTTGGCTTTTTGGGGGATTTTGGGGATTTTTAGGATTTTTAGAGGATTTTTGGGATTTTTTGGGGATTTTGGGGGATTTTTGGGCGGATTTTTGAGGGATTTTTGGGATTTTTGGGATTTTTGGGGATTTTAGGGGATTTTTGGAGATTTTTGGAGATTTGTTTTTTGATTTTTTGGAGATTTTGGGGGGATTTTGCGATTTTTTGGGATTTTTGGACATTTTTAGGGATTTTTGGGGGATTTTTTGGGATTTTTGGGATTTTTGGGGAGTTTTTGGGGATTTTTCGGGATTTTTTGGGGATGTTTTGGGGGTTTTTTGGGGGGATTTTTGGGATTTTTGGGGATTTTTGGGGGCGGTCTCTGGGGTTTTGGAGTTATCTGGGGCGGCTTTGGGGTAACCTGGGAGTTTTTGGGGATTTTTGGGGATTTTGGAGATTTTTTGGGGATTTTTGGGGGATTTTGGGGGATTTTTGGGGAGTTTTAGGGATTTTTGGGGATTTGTGGGGGGTCTCTGGGGGTTTTGGAGTTATCTGGGGGTGGTTTGGGGTAACCTGGGGGTTTTGGGGGGTGCCCAGAGGGTCTTGGGGGTTTTTGGGGTTTTTTGGGGTCTCTGGGGGTTTTCGGGTGACCTAAGGGGTTTTTGGGGGTCTCGGGACGATTTTGGGGTCACCTGGTCACACCTGGTCACACCTGGTCACACCTGGATGTCCCCAAGGGACTCTCAGGTGGCTTCTGAGGTGGCACAGGTGGCTCTGGGGACATCCCGGGGGGTTCTGGTGGCTCTGGGGTCCCCGGTGTCCCCGCAATGTCCCCTCGGTGTCCCCTTAGTGTCCCTCTAAGTGTCCCTAAGTGTCCCCAAGTGTCCCCTCGGTGTCCCCAGGTGCGGAGCGGCTGCGGGTGGCGCTGGAGCGCGTGGCGGTGCTGGAGGAGGAGCTGGAGGTGTCCAACCAGGAGGTGGGGACAGAGGGGACAGCGGGGTGACACTGAGGACAGCAGGGGACACCGGGGAGTGACACCGGGGACAGCAGCGGGACACCGGGGTCAACACCGTAGGTGATGCCGGGGCTGACACCCAGTGCAGTCCTTGGGAGGGTGGCACCTGTCCCGTGTCCCTGAGGGTGTCACCTGTCCCTGTCCCTGGGGGTGGCACCTGTCCCCGTGTCCCTGGGGTGTCATCTGTCCCTGTCCCTGTCCCTGAGGGTGGCACCTGTCCCGTGTCCCTGTTCTTGTCCCCGTGTCCTGGGGGTGGCATCTGTCCCTGTCCCTGTCCCTGGGGGTGGCACCTGTCCCTGTCCTCATTTTCCTTGGGAGGGTAGCACCTGTCCCCATGTCCCTGTTCTTGTCCCCCGTGTCCCTGGGGTGGCACCTGTCCCTGTCCCTGTCCTTGGGGTGTCCCCTGTCCTGAGGGGGGTGGCACCTGTCCCTGTCCCCGTTTTCCTTGGGAGGGTGGCACCTGTCCCCGTGTCCCGGGCGGGGTGTCACCTGTCCCTGTCCTCGTGTCCCTGTCCCTGTCTCTGTCCCTTGTCTCTCTCCCATGTCCCTGTCATCGTGTCCCTGGGGGCTGGCACCTGTCCCTGTGTCCCTCAAGTGGTGGCATCTGTCCCGTGTCCCCTGAAAGGTGTCACCTGTCCCTTTGTCCCTGTCCCCTGTGCCTGGGGGTGTCACCTGTCCCTGTCCCTGTCCCTGTCCCGAGGCGGGGTGACACCTGTCCCCATGTCCCTGTCCCCGTGTCCCTGGGGGTGTCACCTGTCGCTGTCCCTGTCCCTGTCCCTGTCCCTGTGTCCCCGTGTCCCTGGGGCAGTGGCACCTGTCTCGGTGTCCCCTGAAAGGTATCACCTGTCCCTGTCCCTGTCCCTGTCGCTGCCCCTGTCGCTGTCCCTGTCCCCACAGTCCCCATCCCTGTCGCTGCCCCTGTCGGTGACACTGCCCCTGTCGGTGACACTGTCGCTGTCCCTGTCGCTGCCCCTGTCCCTGTCGCTGTCGCTGCCCCTGTCGGTGACACTGCCGCTGTCGCTGTCCCCACAGTCGCTGTCCCTGCGCGAGCAGCTGTCGCTGTCCCGGCGCCGCTCGGGACTGGAGGAGGCGGCGACAGACGGTGACAGCGCGGTACGGGACAGGGACAGAGAGGACAGAGGGACAGAGGGACAGGAGGGACAGAGGGACAGAGAGGACAGGAGGACAGGAGGGACAGAGGGACAGGAGGGACAGGAGGGACAGAGGGGACAGAGGGACAGTAGGGACAGGAGGGACAGGAGGGGACAGAGGACAGAGGGACAGAGGGACAGAGGACAGGAGGGGACAGAGAGGGACAGGAGGGACAGAGGGACAGAGGGACAGGAGGGGACAGAGGGACAGGAGGGACAGAGGGGACAGGGACAGAGGGGACAGGGCAGAGGGGACAGGAGGACAGGAGGGACAGAGGGACAGAGGGGACAGAGGGACAGCAGGGGACAGAGAGGGACACAGAAGACAGGAGGACAGAGAGGACAGGAGGGGACAGGAGGGGACAGAGGGACAGGAGGGGCAGGAAGGACAGAGGGGACAGGGAGGGACAGAGGGACAGAGGGGACAGGAGGGGACAGAGGGACAGGAGGGACAGGAGGGACAGGAGGGACAGGGACAGAGGGACAGGAGGGGACAGAGGGACACAGGGACAGAGGGACAGGAGGGGACAGAGGGGACAGAGAGGACAGGAGGACAGGAGGGGACAGGAGAGGGACAGGAGGGACAGGGAGGGACAGGAGGACAGGGATGGGGACAGGAGGAGGGACAGGAGGACAGGAGGGACAGAGGGACAGAGGGGACAGGAGGGACAGAGGGACAGAGGACAGGAGGGACAGAGGGACAGAGGGACAGGAGGGGACAGGAGGGACAGGGGGGACAGGAGGGACAGGGGACAGGAGGAGGGACAGGAGGGACAGGGGGACAGGGACAGAGGGGACAGGAGGGGACAGGAGGGACAGAGGGACAGGGAGAGTCAGAGTCAGAGAGTCAGAGGTCAGAGTTTGGGGGTCACTGCTGGTTTGGGTTCAGGGGTCAGTGGTCGAGGGAGGGGAGGTCAGTGGCCAAATGACCCAGAGTGACCCCCTGACCCAGAGTGACCCAGAGTGACCAGTGACCCCCGACCCCAGAAGTGACCCCAGAGCTAGACCATTTAAGGTGACCCCTGACCCCGGCTGACCCACGCCCAGGCCAGCTCAGTGACCCAGACTTAACCGGTGACCCAGTGACCCCAAGTGACCCTGACCCCAGAGTGACTGCAAGTGACCCAGTGACCCCAGACTGGCTGAGTGACCCCAGTGACCCCAGTGTGACCCCAGAGTGACCCCAGTGTGACCTCAAGTGACCAGACTGACCCAGACTGACCCCTGACCCCCGAGTGACCCCTGACCCCAGTGACCCCTGACCCCAGGCTGACCCGCCCAGGCCAGCCCAGTGATCCAGGCTGACCTCAGAGTGGCCTTGGGTGACCCCAGACTGACCCCTGACCCCAGACGGCCCCAGTGACCCCAGTGACCCCAGTGACCCCCGGCCGGCTGCCCGCCCAGGCCAGCCCTGGTGACCCAGCGTGACCCCAGTGACCCCAGACTGAACCCCTGACCCCGAGTGACCCCAGACTGACCCCTGACCCCCAATGACCCCGAGTGACCCCAGTGACGCTGGCCCACCTAGGCCAGCCCAGTGACCCCCAGCCTGACCCCAGTGACCCCAGACTGACCCAGACTGACCCTGGCTGAGTGACCCCAGTGACCCCAGTGACCCCAATGATCCCCAGTGACCTGACCCCAGTGACCCCAGTGACCCCAATGACCCGCCAGGCCAGCCCGGCCTTGGCGCGAGGTCAAGCTGGAGCTGTCCTGGGCCGGCAGCGCGTGGCCGCCCTGTGCCGCCAGCTCGGCGCCTGCAGGGCGAGGCCAGCGCCGCCCAGAGAGAGCTGGCCCACGCCAGGCGGAGCCAAGCTGCAGGAGGACCTCAAGGAGGTGGAGAAATGGGAAATGGGGAAAAATGGGGAAAAACACAAAAAAGCGGCAAAAAATGGGATAAAAAATCGGATAAAGCGGGATAAAATGGGATAAAATGGGATCCAAACTGGGAGGGTTTATCCCAAACTGGAGCTGGCCCGTGCCTACAGGCGGGAGCCAAGCTGCAGCGGGACCTCAAGGAGGTGAGACAGCAAAAGCGGGGGAAAAAGCAGGGAAAAGCGGTGAAAGCGGTGAAAAGCGGCGAAAAATGGGATAAAGCGAGGATAAAATGGGATCAAACTGGGAGGGTTTATCCCAAACTGGAGCTGGCCCGGTCCACGAGGCGGGAGCCAAGCTGCAGCGGGACCTCAAGGAGGTGAGACAGCAGCAAAAATGGGGAAAATGCGAGGAAAATGCGGCGAAAAAAATAGGGATAAAAGCGAGGATAAAATGGGATCAAACTGGGAGGGTTTATCCCAAACTGGAGCTGGCTAGCGTACGAGGCGAGGAGCCAAGCTGCAGAGGACCTCAAGGAGGTGAGACAGGAGAAGCGGGGAAAAGCAGGGAAAAAGCGGCTAAACGGCAAAAAATGGGATAAAATCGGATAAACAGGGATAAAATGGGATAAAATGGGACCAAACTGGGAGGGTTTATCCCAAACTGGAGCTGGCTGCGCCCACGAGGCGAGGAGCCAAGCTGCAGAGGACCTCAAGGAGAGAGGTGAGACAGGGAAGCGGGGAAAAAGCGGGGAAAAGCGGTGAAAAAATGGGAAAAAGCGGTGAAAAATGGGATAAAACAAGATAAAATGGGATCAAACTGGGAGGGTTTATCCCAAACTGGAGCTGGCCCGCGCCACGAGGCGGGAGCCAAGCTGCAGCGGGACCTCAGGAGGTGAGACAGGGAAGCAGGGGAAAAAGCGGGAAAGCGGTGAAAAAGCGGTGAAAAACGGTGAAAAAATGGGATAAAATGGGATAAAATGGGATAAAGCGGGATCAAACTGGGAGGGTTTATCCCAAACTGGAAGCTGGCTCAGCGCTCACGAGGTGGGAGCCAAACTGCAGCGGGACCTCAAGGAGGTGAGACAGGGGAAGCGGGGAAAAAGCGGGAAAAAGCGGCAAAAGCGGTGAAAAACGGTGAAAAAATGGGATAAAATCGGATAAAACGGGATAAAATGGGATCAAACTGGGAGGGATTATCCCAAACTGGGAGGGATTATCCCAAAACTGGAGCTGGCTGCTGCACGAGGCGAGAGCCAAGCTGCAGAGGGACCTCAAGGAGGTGAGACAGGGGAAGCGGGGAAAAATGGGGAAAAAGCGGCAAAAACTGTAAAAACGGTGGAAAAAATGGGATAAAATGGGATAAAATGGGATAAAACGGGATCAAACTGGGAGGGTTTATCCCAAACTGGGAGGGTTTAACCCCAAACTGGAGCTCGCTGCATGCAGGCGGGAGCCAAACTGCAGCAGGACCTCAAGGAGGTGAGAAATGGGAAATGGGGAAAACGGGGGAAAAATGGTGAAAAATGGGAAAAAACGGCAAAAAATGGGAGAAAATGGGATAAAATGGGATCAAACTGGGAGGGTTTATCCCAAACTGGGAGGAACCTCAAGGAGGTGAGAATGAGGAAATGGGGAAAAATGGGGAAAAATGGGAGGAATGTCCCCCAGTATCCCCAGTGTCCCCAGTATCCCAATCCCACAGTACTCCCAGTCCCCCAGTCCCCCAGTCCCCCAGTATCCCCAGTACCCAGTACCCCAGGTACTGGTATCCCCAGTATCCCAGTATCCCCAGTATCCCCAGTACTCCACTATCCCAGTACCCCCAGTATCCCAGTACCCCAGTACCCCCAGTACCCCCAGTACCCCCAGTACCCCCAGTATCCCAGTACCCCAGTATCCCCAGTCCCCACTCCCCAGTAGCACCCCAGTACCCCAGTACCCCAGTACTCCCAGTACCCCTCAGTACCCCAGTATCCCCAGTGCCCCAGTGCCCCAGCCAGTATCCCCAGTATCCCCAGTACCCCTAGTACCCCCAGTATCACCAGTTATCCCAGTACCCCAGTATCCCACAGTACCCCCAGTCCCCCCAGTCCCCCCCAGTCCCCCAGTATCCCTAGTCCCCGCAGTACCCTGAAGTCCCCCAGTCCCCCAGTATCCCCAGTGCCCCCAGTCCCCCAGTCCCCCAGTCCCCCCAGTGCCCCAGTCCCCAGTCCTGTATGCCCCAGTTCTGGTCCCCAGTGTCCCACAGTCCCCCAGTCCCCCAGTACATCTGATCCCCCAGTTGCCCCAGTCCCCC